>JBAJNP010000473.1:59705-94253 GCA_036877545.1 Yasuhikotakia modesta
ACACACACACACACACACGTCTTACATTAAAGTCCATACAAACATATGCATAGAATCGCACGTGCAGTAAATTTCACATTATTATCACACTATCACTATAATGTTTATATGTCTATATATATGTTTATATGTCTATACAAACCAACATTTACACAATTTAAGTGTTACAAAACTTACAAAACTATTTCACATTTGTTAACTTTACTAAATGTATGCCACCGTTTCTTATTAACATTGATTTCAAAAGCAAGCCCGGCTGACACGTTTAGGTTGTAGAAACGTTTCCACTAAGTACCAAAAACGTCAAAAACTTTATCTGGAAGTTTTACGAGCATTAACGTTGTTACAACGTTTCACCAACAACCCAAAGCACAACGTTTTGATGTTTCTGATATATATATAACGTTGAACACGTCCTACCAGGTTAACGCAATGTCTGGCTAACTTTAGGATAAGTTTTAAGGAAAGTTAGACAACGTTTAACTTTCGAGCGTTTAACTTTCGAGCGCACCTGTGAACTCCGCTTCACCTGAGTGACGTCACAAACGCATCCGGCGCAAAACGCGTTACTCGCCACAGTCTTGCGCAGTTTCTCGTTCGCCTTTAACGTTGTTTTAACGTTATCTAACGAACGCTCAGGGGATCGTGAACGACACGCTTTCGCGTCAAACCCTTCGCGTTCGCGCGCAGCGCGTCCGCGGGAGCCCGCGGGGTCACGTGACAGCCCGCCCACTCTTTTCAAACGCCATGTTGACTGCGCAACCAATCCGCAGCCTCGCTTGCGTTTGTAAGTATGTTTATAAAGTACGAATGCAATGTTTTCATTACGTGTAACTTACAAATTCGTGTCTGTTTTCGCGTATTTGCGCGTTTCCTGCGGCGGGTGTGAATTTAAACGCGTTTCGTGTGCGTGTGAACGGGACGGATAAGCCAGGCTGTGATCAGACCCCCGGCGCCCAAAAGCTTTAAATCGCGGACTTGTGCTTGTATACAAACACAAGTGCGATATGCACGTGATGCATTGAGTTTTTATAACTATCGCTGGTTTATTTAGTATCTGATGGTGATTGTTAGCATGCAAAAGGCTAAAGTCCTGTGATGGACACAATCGGCAACGAACGCGCCAATTTCGATGTGAACGGCAGGTGGATACGTGCGATGTTTGTGCATTGAGTTAAAGGATCGCATATAAAAAGCCACGAGGTTTATTTGGACCATTATAGCGACAGCAAGTGTGATTATGAACCATAGTAAAAGTTACACGGATTAATGGCACGTCTCTCTATCACAGGATGCAACTGACTGATCTCAGACATTACAGAGGCAATGGACACTTTAAAGACAGAAGATATTCCTCCTTTAGAGGAAAACAGTCTGAAAGTGGAAAAGAAAGATGGAGAAAAACCTGCAGTAAAAGGCAAAACGAGTAAGTCCATGTCACTCGTGGTGTGGGGTGTTAAGTCCATTGTGTAGATCTTTCTGTTGTCGTTTATTTACCCATCCAGTGTTACAAACCTGTGTGACGTTCTGCCTTCCATTGAATACAAGAGGAGATTTTCTCTATAGTATTTGCTTCTGAGGAACACAAAGGAAGATATTTTGAAGTATGTTCGTAGCCAAACAACAGCGGCACCCATTGACACAAAACCACTGAGACGTTTCTCAAAATGTCTTCTTTTGTGTTCCACAGAAGGTAAAAGTGAAACAGGTTTGAAATGATGTGAGGGTGAGTAAATGATGAGAAACCTTTATTTGTAGGTGAACTAAAATGTGTATCTTAAATTTTTCTGCCAGTCACTGACATGAATATAACTGGTAAAATGACAAACTTTAGTTCATGTTTACTTTCATTGTGTGGAATAAAGTGCAAGCATCTCATAAACGCTTGATAGCCTCTTGTGTTCAGTAAAAGAAAGTTAAACTGGTTTGGACTTAATTCATCTTTTAAAGCTGAAATGCTTTACAGAAGTCACACATCTTCACGTCTTCATGTTATGTAATCGTCTGTTGAAATAAAGGTGAAATTCTGGAGGGAAAGCGGGAGAAGAAAGTGGTCCAGAGACTCAACATGCAGATAAGCACAACAAAGGAGAAGCTGAAGATCGAGAGCACAGGACAAGGCGTCAAACTCGGAGACATCGCACGGATTAATCATTCCATCGGAAAACTCAAAGCTCCTCTGCTCAAACCTCTGCATAAGATTGTTTACGACCGACCTGGAGCTGTAAGTTCTTTAGTTCTTAGATTAGGAACTCTCACAAGATGTTCTACGAGGCTTGTAAGTGAATAACGCTGTTAAATGTTTGTACAGGCGTCGTCACTGCGGAAAAATCTTCGGCTGTTTAATGGATTCCCCTTTGAGGTTGACAGCGACGCTTACAAGAAAAAGTTGGCAAAGATGACGAGGTCTGTTGTGCTTTGTTGTGTTGAACTGCTTTGATCCTGTATCTCAACTGGAAGCACATTGCATTAGCAAATGTGCTTCTATTGCAAAGGTTGTGGGTTTGAGTCTTACGGAACACACAGACTAATCAAATGTATATCTTGAATGCACTGTAAGTCGCTTTGGATGAAAGCATCTGTCAAATGCATAAACATAATATAGACTTCATCTTTGTTTAAACAAATACAAATACTCATTCTGTTCCAAACCCTGGTGAGAAAACCCACCATCTGTTTACACAGACAGATGCCTTCTAAAACAGCTTGATATCTGTCACAGGGACATAAACAACATTCTAGTTAACAAATGTGCTAAGAGCCCTATCACACAGCACACACAGAGTACTAGAGACTCAACTAGTTAATTGTGTTTTTTTCTGCCAGGCTTCAGAAAGCTCAGTTGAAAATCATCTGCCAGACTCTGGATCTGGAGAGATCTGGAAAACAAAGTGTTCTTGTGGACAGAATCATGATGTTTCTTCTGTGTCCAACTGACTCAGGGAAGGTAAGACGCGTTCTTTATGCTTTCAAGAACATCTTGCTTGTAGATGTTCTAGATTTTGGAACACCCAGATGATGCAAATACATATCCGTGAAAATCTCAATGCAAATTATTAAACGGTGTAATTAATTTCCCTCCAAATATTTCATAAATGTCGGCTGGTTTTCTTATTAGTATCCAAATAAAAAAAACTATTTCAGATTTGTTTAAGCTTTATAACAATTAATTATCTACCGTACAGTCTGTGTCCGTCAGATCCCTGCTGGGGTTGAGATAAAGATAAATAACAAATGTGTTTCACAGTGACAAATGTTTTGTTTGCAGCCAGTTATAACCAAGAAGAAGAAAAAATCAGCCAAAGATGTCAAACGGGAAAAATCTTCATCTAAAAGTAAAAAGCCACAAAAGAAAGTGGAAAGCGGGAAGTCCAGAGCCATCGTCACAGATTCCAGCAGTGATGATGAGGATGATGAAGACAGAGAGAAGAATAAAAGCACAGAGAAGCCAACAGCCGTGAGTCAGAAGCGTAAAACCAGTGAAAGTCAATCTTCTGATAAAGAGGACGATGAAGATGATGATGATGATGTTGAGGAAGAACATGATGCTCCTGAGGAAGAAAGTGAGGAGGAAGAAGTGAGTGGAATTTCTTTTCTGTTTATTTTGAACCATTATTGTACATCGACCGAACAATAAACGACACATTTATGGGTATTTAGTTTATAAAAGAGTTTTCTGGAGTGCAGTAGCTTGTGTTGACATCAGCCTCACAAACCAATGACAATCCACACAGAAATCTCCTCGGAAGAAGAAATCTCCTGTCAAGAAGCCCTCAAAGAAATCTGAGCAGAAGTCTGAGGAGTCGTCAGATGACAGTGAGCAGTGCAGTCAGGAAGAGAAGACGGCCAAAAAGGTTGGAAGCAGCAAATTAGAAAAACACTAACTAGTGATTTTCACATAACAATAAAAGCTATTTTGAGTGTTCTGTCAAAGGCCTACGCAACACAAATGCTAACTAAAAATAGAATAGTCATCTTTAAACAGTTTGAAGTTCCTTACAATAAGATGAAATTCCAGATTCAAAGACATTTTAATGTTTAGAAAGAACACAGTTTATATTTATTAAAATACACAAAGTAAACAGTGGGATTGAAAGTTTTGTCAGACAACTGGCTGACCCTGGTAACGCTTCCCTAATATAGAGTTTATGATTCACGTCTTTCTGATACTTTAGGAGTGTGTCTGTATGATTTTGATGACTTTGTGTTTAATCGTTGTTTTATTCACGCTTAGACAACAAAGAAACCTGCAGCCAAAAGAAAAGCTCCAGTGAAGCCCGTCCCCAAAACGAAGAAAGCTGACAGCAGCAGCAACAGAGGGAAGAAAACCGCAAACAAATGCAAAGGTAATGACAGAAAACAAGATTACAGCCATCAGCTGCTGATACACACATCTGCACGAGCTCACGTCCTTTAAACAGCCAGACTGCTTAACTTCTGTTAATTAATACAGATGAAACACGGAAACGTGAGCTAGAGTTTAAGTTTGAAATACTGAGCGTGCCGTGTTGCGCTTTAATTCCCAGATGAAAGTGAAAGCTCTGACGATGATCAGCCGTTGATCAAGATGATCAAAAAGCCACCAACCGATGACCAGCTGAAGACCACGATCCAGGATCTTCTCAAAGACGCAAACCTGGAGGAGGTCACAATGAAACAGCTCTGCCGACAGGTACGTCTCTCAACATCAGCGGCCATCTGCTGGTTTTTAAAGGGGTTGGTTGTGGCCTTACAGCTTTGTGTTGTGGGCCGTAAATTCTTTGCTATAATCTGCTGCTATGAGGAGTTGTTGTATTATATTAATTATGTTTGTCACGTTTTGTCTTTGTAGGTTTATGACAAGTTTCCTGACTTTGATCTGACCAGCAGGAAGGATTTTATCAAGGACACTGTGAAAACTGTAAGTGCAGCTAAAATACTGCATTTTAATGTCTGATTTTATTGTTACACTGATGTCTTGTTGCTGAGAAAGTTTTAAACTCTTCATGTTTTTGTTTCCAGTTAATCTCCTGAAAAGACGAAACTGATGTCAGAATTCGAGGGTGAAGATTGTGCATCAAAATTATATTTTCATGAAGCTTGACACATTGTTTTTATAATTATAAGGTTACTCTGCTTTCCGTCAAATTCTGCTTTTCTGTTTTTATATTTTAATGTATTTTATAAAGTATTATTGTGTTGAATTTAGACAATTGACAGTAAATAATGTGGATTTTGTTTATTTATCAGTTTACCAAATATTACAAATTCTAGATTTTTTTCTTTATTATTAAAGAATGTTCTGGAGTTTACACCAGACTTGTAGTTATTACTACAGCATCTTTAATACAAGTAGCTAAACATAGTTACCATGTTGCATTTTGCCTGTTTAAAAGGGAGACACAGTTTAATGTCTTAATTTTGACCTGAGAGCCCATGTGTCGTTGTGGGTGGGATTTGTGTTTTTGTTGATTCAGCATTACAAACGTATTGAATGCAATATTCAGAACAGAGTTTGCCGTGTGTTTTCTCTCGGTTGTTGGGCTGTCAGCTGTCATCAGCACTGGGTTACGTTTTTTTGAGGTCAGGAATGTATGAAAGCAACACATTTAGAAAGTTCTCATGTGTGGTGCAGATCTCAGTATGTATGACAGTGTTGTCCTCTCGTTCTTAATGGAGGTGTTTGGTGTTTTAATACTAACTTGTAAAAAGAATGACTTTTTTCATTTATTCGTTTATTTCATTTTTTGTTTAGTTTCCATGTTTGTGTAAATACATGCCCTTTTATTGTGCTTTCTTTGTTTCTTGTATTTTGAAATACAAGCCATGTAGAGCAAACATGTTTTGAATCTGTTGTGTCACTTGTACCTGCAGTTCAGCTGCTTATTAAATTGATCAATACTTGTAAATATAACTTAATGGACACAAACATCACTAGTCAAAACGTGTTTAGCAGTTATTATCAACCATCTTATACACAGCAATGCATTTTTATGAAAACTTATAGCAAACTAAAGCTGAAAGGTGAGTTTTTAAAACACTTTATGGGTCTTAAATATAATCTACTGATACAATTATTTAATTTACCAACAAATGACATTTCTGACATCTTTCACTCATCTTTTATGCTTTTCCAATCTTGTATGACTTGCTATCAAAGATCAGACATTTCTAAGGATGTCAACAATACAGTTTTTATTATTAATGAAAGTGAACAAGGCTGAAGCTGTTCTTAACATTCACCTTAACATATTGTGTTAAGTAGGACTGGGGGGGATATTTTGCTTTATTTAAATGTTTCAATGTCCCAAAAGAAAATTCACATTCCCTGACCGGGAATCGAACCCGGGCCGCGGCGGTGAGAGCGCCGAATCCTAACCACTAGACCACCAGGGATGCTATATGCTAGCTTTGAGTGCTAAGTATTATAAAGTACTACGTTATTTTTTTAACTATATCGCATTTATTTCAGTTCAAACGTTAAAACTGAGAAGCGTCCCAACTTTTCTCTTCTTTACGTTCCTTAAGTTCATCATTTGCTTCATATACCGACAACCAATCAATGCAGCGAAATCCTCTTTAAATATGTTGCGTATCATATGTTGATATTTAAATGATTTGGTAAACGATGGTTTTATTTATTGATGATAATTTGACTCGCAATAAAGGTAAAAATAAAAGAAATATGCATGTTTACCTGCAGCCTGTCGTTGCCCGCGTGGCCTGCGGGTGTCGCTGTTTGACGCGCGCGGTTGAAGTTGAGGGGTCACGCTGTTAGCGGCTTACAGGAGCGACGGTAGAGGCTCAACCACCGACTCCATCTCCATCTCTGCGGTTCTGCATTCAGAACAAGCCCAGAATCGATCACCGAACCCGTCGACAGGGTAAGACTCGAACCGACACCGTTCAGTTGTTTATTTTGACGTGAAGTTCGGGTGTTTGGAGACGCATGGCGGGCCCCTGGCTAGCTGATGCAAGCTGTCAAACTGCTGTCCAAACGCTCACCCGCGTCTCCCCGCCACATTATGCCGGATAAATGTGCATTTTATGCGTGTGTTTTCTGTTTAATGTCCACCAACCTGTCGAAGTTTAAAGCTAACGAGCGCTTTACACATGAACTGTTGCTAATGCTAAAGCGTTAGCCGCTCGGCTAAAGTTAATGCCATGGAAACGGTGCATCGGTGTCGGACGTAAATAACATTAAACGATCAATATTTACGTGTTTATGGAGGCGATACGTACAGATGTGGTGAAATATATATTGCTTGAGTGCTGAACTTACTGTATTTACAGTAACGTGTAATTCAATTGCTGTTAGCTGTATATTCGGCTTTGTTAGACTGATCCCAGGTCGGCTGATGGTTTATTTACACTTTAACTTAGTCTTTTGATAATAACAGGTTCTGGTAGGAAAACTTAACTTTGCATCTGCTGCTAGGGTCTGTTTGTGGTCTTTAAAACGCATGATACGTGGTTATTGTATTACAGTTTATCACCCTATTGTTGTATTACTATCATATTAGTCAGTAATATGTGCTGAGAGCCTGTTAAATGAACTACAGTCCTGTATGACTTCTGTTGTTTAGGTGCAAATGAATTTGGTGTAATTTGTAGTTCTGTTTGGACACGTCTGAGAGCTCCACTGTTGTGTACAAGTGTCTCCAAACCACCAAAAACCAGGAAAGACTTTTAGTTACTGTTTATTCTGTTTGCTTTGATGATTTGCCTAAAACTTTGCATAAATATTAGTTTATGCAAAACATAAACACTAGTTATTATATGTCAATATGTCCACATACTTAGCTCCTGCTTTTTGGCTTTGGAACAATTGTGTTGTGAAGATCTGTAGACCTGAAGATATTCTCTGTTATTGATTTTAAGACGTTCACATATTTCAGTGGAATAACATTTTTAACTGTGCAGTTTTAAAATGATTTATATCTAACTGTTGGGCGGTGGGTTATATTGTTGGTCGAGTACAAAGCGACAACTTTACACCCACAGTTGTGGTCCAACAAACATGTTATTAGTTGTGTCACCAGACTGATGAACCGGTTTGTCTGTGTCATGAAGAGTCAGACTGAACTGGTGTGAGCAATGTTACTGTTAGCATCCAGAGATTACAGTAAGTGTTATTATAGGACAAACTGCATGTTGTCATGAACTATATTTCACACACTATTTATTTTTCTTATCTCCACTGGAAAGTATCATTCTGCTGTAAATCGGTTATTATGGGTCAGTTGATAAGATTTGTCTTGCATTTGATAAAATATCATTCAGGCTTCTTGGTTTCTTTCATATATTAGCCAGAAATAGTTGCTGTTTCAAATGATTTAGAGTCAAGATAATGCAAGAGAAAGAGATTTATTTTAAAAACATTGTCATTTTCTTAACTCCTCAGTTTCTCTGTTTCAAACTTTAATTTTTAGAAAATCTCTTGCATCACCTTGCCCCCTGCAGTTGCACAAGCTTGTGTATATTTGCAGTGTTATTTGTGGGGCCGTGTGTGTGTGTGTGTCACCTTGTTTACGGTGTATTTATGGAAATGAGTTCGCGGTAGCCACTCGGTAGGTAAATTCCTGTGAGGTTTTTGATCGCTGATTAAAACGCTCTTTGTAAGCCGCCGGCACCATCGATGTACCTAATAATCCCTGAACCCTGTGATTTCAAAGTGTAAAAGTCCAGAGTCCTTTCCTGTGGACCCTGGTTTTGTAACAGACGGACTAGTTTGTGGATGTGTTGGGACGGTAGCTTGTCGTGTGTCTTTCTCTGTTGATGAAGGGTTCTGTCCTGCCAGAACATTCTCAGACAGACGCTGTATATTTATTTTTCCAGCGCCTTTGGGATTTTAGCGTGACTAGGCTTTCTCGCTTCTCCATGTGAGCCTGGATTTTTGGACGAGGTTTATTTACTGCACAAGGGGTCTTTTCAGGGATTTTTGCCACTATTGACAGAGACGGAAAGGAAGGGAGAGAGAGGACCGAACACCGAACCGAGTCCGGACACATCACAGACCCGAGGGCAGCACTAACGCTTGGGTTTATATGTTGTGTTTACTCAGATCCCTGGATGCCCGCGGGTGTCCTCGCCCCGGCCACGCCCGCAGACCCAATGGCCATCAGCTGACCCCTCCCCCCAGGATGACGGTGAGAGAGCGGCTTCGACAGAACATCTCGGCCGCCTTCTACCGGCACGGCCTGCTGTGCGCCTCGTACCCGGTGCCCATCATACTGTTTACCTCGGCCAGCATCCTCACCTGCTGGTAAGTCTCCGGTTAACCTCTGTTTGACTAGTACAGAGTTAAAGTTAACCCCATAACTTAAACGTGTGTCGTCTAGAGCTTTTTTTTTTGGTGGCATCCGTGAAAATGATCTTTCGTGATCTCTGCTTAATGCCAGGAGACATCAGACAAAATATGACAGGAACTGACCAATTTTAAGTCATTATGTACCTTCATTTTATGGCATAAAGATAATGAAAGTTGACTGAGGTTGCCACCACAAAAAAACAACAGTCATGCGTGTGTTTGGGACAATGTAAATACAGTTTCTGTTAAATGTTTGAGTGAATTGGCAGCTTGAATGAATTACTTCATTAGGAATCGTCTGAGTGAATAAAGTTTGAACATGAAAGTGTGAGAGAGGCCAACGCAGGAATGAAGGAGATCTCACAGTCGGTTGCTTCTCACAAGAACATTTGAAGGGCGAGAAAATCAGTGATAAAGTTCTGGTGCCAGTACAACTGTGAGCAGCACAAACACCGACCCGTTAGAGGACGACTCTTTCCTTTAGTCTCTGTCAGCAAAATGTGAATCGAATCCCTGACGCTTCGGTTAAAGAACAAAATAGCAGAAAAAACGAGTGTGAGAAAGTTCTCTGAGAGGAACTCTGTCTCCGGCTTCCTAGAGGAAAAGAAGCTTGTAAGAACAAAACTAGCTTTTGTGGAAAGACAGATATTAGCTGGATTCATGACTTGAAATGGAAACAATGGCTTGCTGTCCTCCATAGATTGTCATTGTGCATTATTTTGCAGTCACACAATCTTTCATTTATGTGCGTGTGTGTTTGTGTGTACACATACATATGTATATATGACACATATACGTACTGAGAGCTGTGTATTGACTTCTGCACAGTGTAATGCATCCGACTGAATCTGCTCTGTGCTGCCCTGTATCGGTTCATGCGCTGTAAGTGGGGGTCCTTGAAACGAGACGTTTAGCAGATGTTCCTGTTGTGAGACACGGGGGCTGGTCAGATGTCCATCTGCAGGGCTTTGATCTGTTTCATTGTCAACAACACAAAACCTTTCTGGAGGTTGTGTTTAAAGAACATGCTATAATGTACGTTTGAAATCCAGCTGAAGCTTTGTGTAAACAAGCTTGTGTAGATCATTGTGTGAACACACAACACTGACCACACATGTTTCATGTATGTCGATAACTGACAGATATTCAACAGTTAAACAGTTTTATAACTACAACCTTTGTCCAATCGGGGTCCAGCTATCTAAACCACCTGCTGATCTGGGACCAGTGAGTTCTGCAGGTCCAGTTAACAGACCTGTTGGGCCAGGGTTCTAACTAAATCCTACCTTCATTTATTTTGTTTTTTTTAATGACTTTCAAACATCTGTTCTCTGTCATGTTGCAGCTTTACTCAGTTTATACCCTCTGCCGGTTCGTGTCGGGGTATGACAAAAATGCCTGTAAAAATGTGTAGAGGGCGCGTTGCATACTTCCCACCCTCTTTAAGTGTGATTTGTGTTCTTTTACAGAGAAAGCAGGTGGAGACACCGTGTCTGTAAACATCGCCGGGTCATTTGTCATGCGTGATATCTCTTTTACAGTTACCCTCTGCTCAAGCTGCCTCTGCCTGGAACCGGACCTGTGGAGTTCAGCACCGGAGTACGAGATTACTCAATCCCTTCCCATGATCCTCAGGGTGAACTGTCGGAGCGTCCTGATTGGGTGAGACGGAATGTTTGCGCATGATGATGCTTATCATAAACGATGAAGCGTTTCTGTAAATATTAACGGAGAGGATCTTCACCGCCCGCAGTATCGGGGTCCACCAGTGGCCTACATCCAGCAGGTGTTGGTGAAGGCGGCGATCTCTCCATGGGACAGCAGCCTGGTTCCGGTGGATGTCTTCCGTTCGCCCCTTGGCCGTGTTTTCAGTCTTTTGGAGGAGATCAGAAACCACGTGTATGCCGACAGGTCGACGCTTTCCACCCATCGGCTCATTGTAGATTTTGTTCTTTGGCTGTTTTCTCACAGCTCTGTTACCAAACTTTCACACAATCTCTCCTTCCTGTTTGTTTTCTCTCAGAAGTCTGGAGGCTCTGTGTCTGCAGGTGACGGATCTGTTGCCGGGGTTACGCCGCATGCAGGCTGTTCTTCCAGAGCACGGCTGTCTGCTGGTTTCCCCAGGCAACTATTGGCAGAACCGGCGTGATTTGTTTGATGCGGATGCGGACCTGCTGAGGACGGTACATCAACATGAACCCAAAGGCCTTCATACATCAGCCACTCTCAGAGGTGTGAGGCAGGAAATGGTTTTATTTCAGTCAGCGTGTTTACCGCGCTACGGCCGTGTTTACCGCATGGCGCTGTGTGTGTTTCAGATTTGCTTTTCGGTGTCCCGGGGAAGCAGACGGGTGTGAGTCTGTACAGCCGGAAGCGGGTGGTGACGTACACCATCACAATCGCACTGAGCACCTATGACACAAGGTCAGCTTTTAAAATGTTTCTAATCAGTGAGCGAATGCTTCACACGTAACTTCAGCGCGTAACTTGTAATCCTGCACCAACTATGCAAGAGACAAGATGAATGCCTTTGTGCTAATATTGTGTTTTTAAATTACTGTTAAATTGTGTTTCCCTCTGTGTGTGTTTGTGTGTGTATATTTGTTTGTGTGTTTTCTGTGGATGGATGTGTGTGGTTTCTGTGGATGCGTGTGTTTGTGTGGCAGGTTTGTGGGTAGTCTCAGAGCTCGTCTGAAACAGCTTCACCCCTCAGTGAACTGCAGTCTGCGTGAAGATCACATGATTCATGTTCATTTTAAGGAGGAGATTGGCATCGCGGAGCTCATTCCTCTGGTCACCACCTACATCATCCTCTTCGCCTACATCTACTTCTCCACCCGTAAGCGTCATCTCCACCCTCTGTTGTTTTCTCTGCTAACAGTTTACGTAGCTCTTCACTTCATCCATCACGCATCTTAAAGGCTGTAGCTGTAGGTGTCTGCGTATATGAAGAGAATGTAAGTGTTATGAGGCACAAACATCCAGGAGTGTAAATTAGCACAGCGCTGTATTGTGTTAATACGTTGTGAATACAGGGTGCAAAAATTACCCATAATGCCACAGGCTCTCTGAACAAAGCAGTTTGTGTTGGAAAGAGAAAGATTTCACATTAGCACAATTTTTGACGAGTGTCTCAATCTGGATTAACCTCAGAACAGGTTCAGCATCAGTAATTCACTTCTGTACATTTTGCACTTAAGTTTTCCCAAAACATTCTCTCTCTTTCTCAAACACACACATATTTATCTAAATGGAGAAATTCTACAGTGTATATTGTAGTGTGTATATAGTGAATTTCTAAACTATAAGAACTGTTTATTCTATGTCCTTTAACTCTCACAGGAAACTTTCTGCTATTTTAGATTTTCAAAATAGATAATTCTGTATGATTTTAAACCTTGGTTCCTTATGAGGACACACACATACTGCACGTAACACACACACACACAAAGGTCCATTAAGGTTGTTCTTGTAAAACTCTGTGGGCAAAACAATCTTTATAACTCTTGTTTAATCTCTCTCTCTCTCTCTCTCTCTCTCTCTCTCTCACTCTCTCACTCTCTCACTCTCCAGGGAAGATTGATATGGTGAAGTCCAAATGGGGTTTGGCTCTGGCTGCTGTGGTCACAGTTCTCAGCTCTCTGCTCATGTCTGTGGGACTCTGCAGTTTGTTTGGCCTGACACCGACACTCAACGGAGGGTGAGAGTTCTGCCGAAACACACCTTCATAAGAAACACACCTTCATAAACCAGCATCAGATCTGAAACTGATCGAATCGTTGATGTTTCCTCATGATGTCAGAACGTAAATGTCACGTTTGATCTGGCACTTACGTTGATGTGTAACTTATCATCAATAATAATGACTAGCCAGATGTTAGGGGTTAGAGGAACGTCGCTGCTAGGAAGTGTTGGAGTGGGCGGGGACAGTTCTCCATCGGCCTATAAGGTTTCACGTATGGACTTGCAGTCACAGTGGTGTGAGCGCAGACTGTCCAAACAGATTGGGCTGAGTTCACCGGGTCGGCCTACAGTCAACACATAGACTCTGTGTGGGCCAGGAAACACAAGCACTGCAGAAGGTCAAGTCTTCAGCAAATGACAGATTCTTTCAGAAACAGATTTTCTTTTTAGCTTTTTTTATCTGGTAAATGATGAGCTAGCCTGTTTATTTTCAAGTCATTCTTTACAGTACATTCTATTTGTGTGCAAATTAAAATTAGCTAGCAGCTAGCAGCATTTTTTTCACATAAATCATTTCCTTATATGTCATTTTTATGCAGCATATATTGAGGGTAACAATAATTCATGTTTTGTATCCTCCAATTAAATTCAATAAATTAGTTATTGAGCAAATACATGATCTGTGTTCAACACAATCTCTTACACAAACATATAAAAACTCTATAATTTATAATAATGATTATGATGATGAATTGTAATTAAAGCTGTCAGGTCTGCAAACAGAAAGAAGCTGCTGTAGCTACTGAATGTCATGTCCAGAGGTTACAGCTGCCGGCTGTGACGTGAATGTGTTCATCTGTGTGTCTGCAGGGAGATCTTCCCGTATCTGGTGGTGGTTATTGGTCTGGAGAATGTTCTGGTCCTCACAAAGTCTGTTGTGTCCACTCCCGTCGACCTTGAGGTCAAACTGCGCATTGCTCAAGGTCAGAGATCAACGAAACGTGCTGAGCTGGGTGTTAATACTAAAGATAACGAACACAGAAAATAAACTTTAGTACCAATTTATATCGGGCAAAAATGAGGATGTGAAAAATGACTTATGTGGTTATTTAGATAACCGTAACATCAGTTTATAAAAAACACTTGACAGAGATTGTTGACAGCTGCGAATGAGATGCTGTCTACACTGATATATCAGATAATCGTATTGTTTATGGCTCTGTCTTAAGGTCTCAGCAATGAGAGCTGGTCTATCATGAAGAACATGGCCACTGAACTGGGCATCATTCTGATTGGATACTTCACTTTGGTTCCAGCCATTCAGGTGACGTGTAAGACATGCAGCATGCAGCCTGCGCTGGTGGCGTTGCAGCTGCAGGTTCTCATCTGTCTCTCTCTGGTGTGTGCAGGAGTTTTGTCTGTTTGCTGTGGTCGGTCTGGTTTCCGATTTCTTTCTTCAGATGTTTTTCTTCACCACCGTGCTGTCCATCGACATCCGTCGCATGGAGGTGAGAGGAACCATCACCACTCTGGAAATGTTTTACTCTTTTAAAAACAAACGTTTTTATAAAGCATTGAAACAACTTATATTAGCATTGAAATATTGTACTGGTAAAATTGTAGCTAAGTATGACTGATGTTTGTTGTCATGTTTATTTTTGTCATTTTTCAGTTCTGTTCTCCTCATGTTGTAAGTCGCTTTAGATTAAACTTCTGCTAAATGTCTAAATATAATTGTTTAAAGAGATACTACAGCGATGCCACAGAAGTAATGGTTTTGGTTCCTCAAAGAATCTTTCAAAGAAAGATTAAAGTTTTCATTT
Organism: Yasuhikotakia modesta; assembly: GCA_036877545.1. Lineage (NCBI taxonomy): Eukaryota > Metazoa > Chordata > Actinopteri > Cypriniformes > Botiidae > Yasuhikotakia > Yasuhikotakia modesta. The sequence continues at coordinate 74,502 of JBAJNP010000473.1, forward strand.
TAATTATTTTGACTTTTCTAACGCTATGCCCACGACTCTCACAACAGCTAGCAGATCTGAACCGACGACTCCCGGCTGAAGCGGGAATGCCGCCTCCCAAACCGGGTCCTTTACGTCCACGAGAGACGCCTCCCCCGCCCCGCCCTTCCCCACACACCATCACCCTGCAGGCTCCAGCCTTCCGGAACCTCCGATTACCCAAGAGGCTCAGGGTGGTGTACTTCTTAGCCCGAACTCGCCTGGCACAGAGAATCATCATGGTAAATTTTCCGACATTGCATTGTCAGCTGTGGGTTCGATTCCCAGGAAACAGACCCAAAGAACTGATTAAAAAATGTATATCATTTGAAAGCTGAATGCAAACTGCAAACTATCTCTTGCTCAACAGGTGGGAACTGTAATCTGGATCGGGATCCTGGTTTACACAGACCCTGCTGGTTTAAGGACTTTTCTTGCTGCCCAGGTGTCAGAGCAAAGCCCTCTTGGGGAGGCGGGGCTTCCCCCTCACCTGGGCGTGGCTCCCGTGTTTCCCGGTGGAGATCCTACTAGCACGCTAAGCGTACTTCCTGCTCCCGAGCCCACCCCTTTACCCGAGAACCAATCCCAGGGTCACCGCCCACCTCGCCCAGGAGCCGCCCCCGTGTCCAGCCCCCAGATCACCTGGGGCCCCGAGGATGAGGAGCTGTGGAGACGTCTTTCTTTTCGTCACTGGCCCTCCCTCTTCAGCTATTACAATATCACTCTTGCTAAGAGGTGCGATGCTCCACGTTCTTAACCTGAGAAGTAACCTGAGAAGTCTGTCAATACATTGAAGGTTCCAGTTTCTGAATCTGTAATTAATTCTTTCTCTCTGGTGTCCACAGATACATCAGCATTTTGCCGGTCATCCCCGTTACGTTGCACCTGAGCCCACAGGAGGCCATAGACACCCGTCACCCCCAGGACACGCATCATGCTCCTCCCCCCAGCCTCAAGACCTCCGATCTGCAGACGGACCTCACGCTCTACAAGTCTGTAACTCTGGTTTATAAGTATCTGACTAGCGTTGTTTTTTGCACTCTGTTCTGAGTGCTGTAGGCTAGTGTGATGCATTCCAAGTGCTTATCTCAAAACACCTTAGCAACAACCTAGCAACCACTCAGAACAGCTAAGCAGCCTCAGAGCAGTGCTTTGGCAGCCACTAACATCAAACATCACAGCAGTGGGTTTTTTGCAGCACATGAAGAAAGTTTAGTTGTAAATTTAATTGTCAGTGTGTTGCACCATTACAGAAGCAAATTCCACCCTCCACACTCGTTTTCTTCTAAATACCGATTCTGTCTCTTACCACCCCTGCAGTGTTTGCATAATTACCAGAGCGCTTTGTGGAAGATGTGTGGGGCTCATCTTTACTTGTTTACTGCCCACCTTCCTCTATTTATAGAACAGACAGCATTTACTCGCCCATTGTCAAGCGCTAGTTGCTCAGTAACTTTTCTCCGAAAATCTCTCTCACTGCTTCCCTCTCACTGCGCACAAATGTCCTTTTCAACCTCAAGGCTGAGACCTTCAGCCTAATAATGTCATGTTCACATTCATTTACACACGGAGCAGAAACTGACATTGATTAACTAAGAAGTTTGTCACGTCACCAACACACTGGAAGTCCAAGCGATGCCGCTGTAGATAAACAATAGAGACACTCACACAGAAACATAAACACGCACTTTTGTTTCAAGGTCAGTGTTGCAAGGTTGCGCTTATCTATGAGGCCATTGTGGTTATTAAATGCACTTCTGATATATGTAGGTCAGCTCATTTTAAACCCGCCCGTTTCCCAGTAATCTTTGCACTGGCCTCCTGCCAGCCGGGTTTCTTTGTTCTGACATATTTGAGACTGTGTATGATTTGTGTTCTGTGTTGAGAGTGAGCTACAGTGTGTGCACGTGTTTACGCTACGCTGTTTAAACGTTACGCTAACCTTTAAGCACCTGTGAGTTTGTTGAGAGTGGACTGGAATTTCATGAAATACTGGTTTTGACAAGTTACTCCTACTTGTCAATTTTATAGTAATTGTTTCATTCATAAAAAGCACAGTGTGTCATTCCTATACTGAAAGCAAAATAAAAACAAGTGCTTTAAATGTCTTCCATCATTTACTCCATCATTTGTAAACCTGTTTGACTTTTTGCTTCTAAGAAACACAAAAGAAAATAAGAAAAAAAGTCTGATGGTAGAAAAACGAAAAGTCTGTTGGTAACCAAACAACAGTGGCACCAACTGACTTCCTCTTCATGGACACAAAACCACTGAGACATTTCTCAAAATATCTTCTTTTATGTTCCACAGAAGATAAAGCCATACAGGTTTGGAATAAATGAGGGTGAATAAATGGTGGTAAATTTGTTGTTCTATTTTTAAATCCAATTTTATTTCTGTAGCATTTTTACAGCAGGTTTACATATAAAGAAATAAGGTTGTTGTGTCTGTAAGCTGACATGTTCTAACATCTTTTGTTACATACACAGGGTGGCGGCTCTTGGACTTTTTGCTGGTGTGATTTTAGTACTTCTGCTTTTCTGTCTGTATCGGGTTCTGTGTCCTCGGAACTACGGGCAGAACGGCGTGTCCCACGGCCGGCGCCGGCGTGGAGACCTTCCCTGCGACGAGTACGGTTACTCGCCCCCGATCAGCGAAATCTCCCCTCTGCTGCTGAGGGGCCACAGCATGGTGAGAGCTGGATTTTACATTATTCCTGCTGAGGTAAAAGCACTGAGATGGATTTCGAGTAACTGTGGATCTCCGCAGGATATCGAGTGTCTGGCCAGCGATGGCATGCTGCTAGCCAGCTGTTGTTTAGCGGGACAGATCCGTGTATGGGACGCGCAGACGGGAGACTGTCTCACTGTTATCCCAAACAACGGGTAAGAAAATGGAAGAAGTTTGTTGTGCTGGTCTTCATCAGCTGCATAGCATCATAATATTGTTAAAGATATTGTAGATGTTTTCTCTACTTGACAAGAGGTTTTATGGATTTACACTTAGCAGACACTTTTATAAACATGTACATTTATATTCATCTGCTGTTAGTCTGCGCAGAAGTAGCAGCAGTGGCTGCTGGGAGCACCGTGATGGCTGGGATCACATCAGTGCTTGTGAGGCTGACGCCTTCATGGGGGCGGAGTTTCGGGAGGTAGGAGGAGGGGCCATGGGAGGGCCAGATGTAGATATTTTCCCCATAAGGAGGAGGACCACCCCCACACGCCCCGCCCTGTTCGGGGACCAACCGGACCTCACCCCCCTCATCGACACTAACTTTGGACCCCTGCCTCCGTCTCAGTCTGAGGGCAGCTCTGGTTTTGACTTTGGGGGATTGGTGGAGAAGGCGTACCAGGAGCACGAGACCACACCCCCACTGACCTTTCCCCCCTCCCCTCCGGCTTCGCAGCAGAGACGTCGTAGCCTTGGAGACCAGCCTGTCCCACCACCAGAGGTCCCCACACAGACCAGTGGAGACTGGGACAGCTCAGTGTGGGCCATGGAGCTGAGGGGCAACCTCATCGCCACGGGCCGGAGCAGCGGCAAACTGGAGGTGAGACCGTAGACGCCTGTTTATACCTGGTGTTTATTTAGCTCCTCCCCCTACCTAGTAGATTGTTGTGTTAGCAACGCAGAGCCTGTGGGTTTGATTGAGATGTGTAATCTGAGACGTGTCCTTCCTGCTAGATCTTAATACCAGCTGAAAGAAGGTCCAGAGAGAACAAGGCTTTTAAAGCTGTTAATGTCATTACTGCTCTCTCTCTCTCNCCCCCCCCCCTCCGTCAGCTGTGGGATGCAGTCGAAGGATCATTGCGGTGCAGTAATGAAGATGGAGTGTCTGGTATCACTGCATTGGCTTTCCTCAACAACAGGTGCAGTTCACACCCCCTGCAACTCACAAACCATCAGATTCTCAGCTAAACATCTGACTCACGTTCTGCTCACTGTGATGATGTTCCCCTGCTCACTGTGATGATGTTCCCCTGCTCACTGTCATGATGTTCCCCTGCTCACTGTGATGATGTTCCTCTGCATTCTGCTGATGTTCCTCTGCATTCTGCTGATGTTGTTCTGCTCACTGTGATGTTGTTCTGCTCACTGTGATGTTGTTCTGCTCACTGTGATGATGTTCTCCTGCTCACTGTGATGATGTTCTTCTGCATTTTGCTGATGTTCTTCTGCTCACTGTGATGATGTTCTTCTGCATTCTGCTGATGTTCTTCTGCATTCTGCTGATGTTCTTCTGCTCACTGTGATGTTCTGCGTTGCAGAATCGTAGCGGCACGTTTGAATGGCTCGCTGGACTTCTTCACGGTGGAAATCAACAAGCCTCTTGGATTGCTGCAGTATCGCGGTGAGCGTTTTTGTAGACGTGATTCTCTGATTGGCTGGATCATTTATGTGGGATTATGGGTAATGCAGTTTACTCTTCAACTTTACTGTTGAAATGTAAGACTTTTGGATTGAAGATTTGTATATCATCGACTATCTCTAAGCTTACTGTAGGTCTGTCTTCAAGCTACCATAAGAAATCAGTCAATCATTTTATTTCCAAAACAATTTTGCTGTAGGACCCCCGGGGCGGGGAAGTCTGCCCCCCTCCCCCTGCTACAGCAGTGATGATGTCATCAGCTGTCAGCTGACACGCTCAGTGCAGTGTGCTCACCAGAAACCCATCACAGTTCTCAAAGCTGCCGCCGGCCGGGTGGTGACCGGCAGCCAGGACCACACAGTCAGGGTACAGAGACACTCGTACATGCTAACTGTGTAGCAACATCTGTAGAACTATATCTGTGTGTGAATCATCACTTTAACACCATGTTAAGGGTGAAGGGTGTGTAGATGTTTGTGAGTGAAGAGAAGACGTTCATTTGTAGGGCTGATGTTGCGTGTTTTGGGCATTACAGGTGTATCGTTTGGAGGACTCGTGCTGTCTGTTCACCCTGCAGGGCCACTCCGGTGGCATTACTGCCATCTATATCGACCAGGTCAGAACCAGGACTGTTCTGTTTACATGTTTCTTTTAGTTCTCGGATCATTTCAGTAATTGGTTACCATCTCTGGTTTGTGTTGTAGACGATGGTGTTGGCCAGCGGAGGTCAGGATGGGACCATCTGTGTGTGGGATGTTCTAACCGGCAGTCGGGTGAGCCACGTGTACGGTCACCGCGGCGACGTCACCTCGCTGGTCTGCACCACTTCCTGTATCATAAGCAGTGGGTTGGACGACCTCATCTGCATTTGGGACCGCAGCACCGGCATAAAGCTGTACTCCATACAACAGGTAATAGAAACTCAGATCAGCGTTTGTTCATGGCGAGGTTGTGTCGCCTGTAAACTCTTCCTCTCGGTTCTATGTGTCTCAGGAGGTGGGATGTGGGGCCAGTCTGGGTCTGATCTCGGAGAGTTTGCTCGTGACTGGAGGTCAGGGCTGCGTGTCATTCTGGGACCTGAACTACGGGGACCTTCTACAGACGGTGTACCTGGGGCAGAGCAGCGAGGGGCAGAGCGTGAGGCAACTCCTGGTTCTGGATAACGCCGCTATAGTCTGCGACTTCGGCAGCGAGCTCAGCCTGGTCTACGTTCCTTCAGTTCTGGAGAAACTGGATTGAGACGCACACAAACAACGTTCACACCAGCCCACAGACGTCACGGCCAGAAGAGGAGCTCTCATGCTTCATTGTAGATGTTTGTGATGTTCTCTCGGTCAAAGGAGAGAGAATTTGACCTCAGCATCTTCTGACAGTCAGGCAGAGGCACAACATGATCTGTTGGTGATCTCCAGAACTCCATCAGAGAACTTTGTACCTTTAGGTAGAATGTGGTTTCATCACACAGAATTCTCTGCAGGTTTTATAAGCAACACAAATCATGAGAGGAAGATTAGAGATTCACTCAGCCTGGGTTAAGATGTCTGTTTGCGTGTGAGTTCTCGCAAGCACATGGTGAGAACACCACGCTGCCAAACACTACAACCGTGTGAAAACCTGAGACTTCTCGAGAAAATGAGAGACGGTTCATGAAAAAAGAAAGAACGAGGCTTCGATCTCTTCTGGTAAACTGCTGAAAGAAAAGCGAGAACATCTTGTTAAGATTTAATGCTTTTGTGAGTGGATGTTTGTTAGATACACTGTTAAAATGCAAATGTTAGAAATTTTGGAGCAGAGGGTCAGTTTTTAATATTGATTATCAATTATTTATTAGTAAAGTTTCTAACAATTTGTATGCAACTCAGCCAATAGATGAGATGTCAGATTTTAATATCCAAGTAAAACTGACTAACACTGTAATGTAACAGGATAATATGAAGTCAGTATCTAAGACACAAGAAGTTTCGGTCAGAAATTCTAACCATCCTTTAATATGATTGTTCACTCATCAGTACAAAATCTTCCAGCCGTTTTAATCTTAAATTCAGCAGATAATGTCGAGTGTCACCTTTGATGGAGTAAAGATTTCTTATTATGCAGGAAACAGTGGAAAGGGCTGCTTTTTAATAGATGTGTATATTTTCTTGTCTTCCTGTATTTAAATGTCTGTTTTTTTTAGAACCATGAGAGATTAGTTTGATCTTTAGTTACTGTGTGTTTGCGATGAGATACCAGTTAATGCAGCCCTGAGGATCTCATGTAAACGCAATTGGTCTGAGTTTAACACAACCATGTCCATTTTATGACTTGTCTGATGTGCTAGTACTGAAATGGGAAAAATGATGGTCTTTGTTGTCCTGACACTAAACAGAATATTAAAACTGTAACATCAGATTGTTGATTCTGATACAAACCTTAAGATTAAAGCATTGCTCGGTTTATTTAATGACAATATTTTCTACATATCTGAAATTGATGTATACATGCATTCCTTTAAAGTCTCTGAGCATCTGTGATGGTGTTTAATTTTGTAAGAAATGTCCCTTTCTATGATAATAAGTTTGGGTGGTTTGTATTGCACCTTAAACAAATTAAAATATTGTGCTTTTAAACATTTAAACACAACGGTTTCCAGGGGTTATGGATGTTGTTGTTAAATTGGCCTGTAACATTATATAAGTACATTATATAAGATAATGTAACTATGAGACTTTTGAATCAAGATTTTGGTAGCTTCCCCAGCAACCAGCAAAAATGTTCCAACATGTGACACAATGTTTTTCTTTATCAATGTTTCATGAACGTAAAAACAAGTTTACGAGAGGACTAGTGTTTAATTTATTTCCATTTTGTTTTGCTTAATGTCTCTCTCTCCCTCTCTCTCTCTCCCTCTCTCTCTCTCTTTCTCTCCCTCTCTCTCTCTCTCTCTCTCTCTCTCTCTCTATCAATGNCTCTCTCTCTCTCTCTCTCTCTCTCTCTCTTTCCCTCTCTCTCTCCCTCTCTCTCTCTCTATCAATGGATTTGTAATTGTGATCTTGCTCCAGATCTTGTGGCCAGTTTTCACTTAAGCAGTACAAAGTACCACATTAAACAAATATTTTGAAGGCAGTTAAGTCTTTTACCATCTTTCTCAAACATTAAAGAAACGTTTTACCCAAAAACCGCCCTCACGTGATCATGACCTGTGTGACTGATGTTTTAGCTTCTGTGGAACGTATCTTGTTCCACAGAAGCTAAAAAGTTTATGGGTCTGAAATGACATGATGGGTAAATGATGGGAGAGTTTTATTTAACAGCCCAGGGAGAAGACAGTGATTTCTAATGATTTGTTGACAGGGTTGCTGTCACATGGCAGCCATTATTGTTCTATTGGGAAGAGTGAAGCGATCATTTGACTCGTTTCTCGCTTCCCATCATTCATTGAGTTGGTGTGTGTTGGTGTAGAATACTGTTGTCATTTTGCTGTATTGTGACTGCTGCTGATGTAGAGCTGCGATGGAGAGTAATTTAAGAGATGTGAAATGCCTGGATGTTGCACTTTGTTAAGATGGGGAGGGGCAGAAAGATACTGGGTGTAAATATTATTCTGTGATGTTTTTAGGGCCTGTTCTGCTGCCTTCTGTTTTCACTACAGCGCATATACAAACAGTGGATGTTAATTAATGCTCTGTTCTATTTTTAACACAGGAAAACTTTGTACTAATTTGCAAATAAAAGGCTTTGATACATCGTCTGCGTTGATCTCGTCTTCATTTTTACTTTGAACTGCCACAGGAATATTCATACAAGTTCAGATGGGTTGACCAGCTGTTGCTAATGTGTGATAATCACAGATAATATTTCAATAATAACCTATTCAATAAACCAGAGGGAAACAAGGTTTTTGCTTATATTAAAAGCATATATAAAGTTTACAGTTTGACCTAATGTCTTTTTTTGTAAAACTACAATTGAACTGACACAACAAAGGTGAACGCTGACTATGTCAATGAGAAAACAATTTTCTGTAAAAAGTGCTTAGATGTGAGGCAAACAAATTTTTGTTTGTACAACAATCATACTTGGATACAACGTTTATTAAAACGTTTACAATGTTTTGCTATTGCTACTGGGACAAACAAGGTTTTACACTGTAAGGACATTAAGAAATGTGTTCTGTTTCTTCACCCGTTTGAAGAACAAAAAAAGAAAAGATGACAAGATTCAGATGTTTGTTAAGATTTATTTACACTGTTCAAAGAACGGCAAGTTAGAATCAACTCATAAAATTGCTGTGATTTCTGAAGAGCCTCAGAAACGTGTTTTAAGTACATCAGGTCATATCAAGTAGTATTTCCATCATCAGCTTTAATGTTCCCTACATACAAGTTGCTTAAAGACAGGTGGGAATGATTAATGGGGACATTAAGGTCCACTTCCATACAATGACAAAAAAGTCTGGATGTCAGTTTCTAAAAATCTATTCATTTACAATGTTTAACATTTTTGGCAGATGCCCACCGCAAGAAGTGTCCAAACTCAGGCACCTTACAGGCAATCACAAACACCATAGCATGAGGAGTGCATGCTTGAAAACAAGACTGGATTCACAGAACGTAACTTGGAACAGCAGGACCACTGCTGGAAAAGTGCCAACTAAAAAGACATATCAGGACGGACAAACACATAGTGATAAAGTCCTGATGGCATGAACATGAACAAGTTATCACAAGCTCAGAAAGCGTCCATGGCAGGGAGAAAACGAAAGCCGAGATTGTGTTGTTTCAGCTTTTGTTGAGCGTCCACAGAGGATCCAAACTACTGAGCGGATCGTCGCCCTCTGGGGGCCCCTGAAGACCTTTGCCTTCCTGCGGCTGAAGAAAGCTTTGCTTGCTGATCCTCTGTTTGCCTCGATGGGCGGTATCCAACGTGAAAGCTTCAGGTGTCAAGAAAGCCAGCAGGTCTAGAGATGAAGCAGTGGGTTGAGAAGGACCAGAGGGTGCTGCTTCCGTGGGTGAGTGGTGATTGGAGATGGGCGAAGCGGGTGTGGAACCAGTGAACCCGTTCCCTTGGCCACTGGGAGGTGAGGGTGACTGTGCCTTGCCTGGAGAGGAGGCGCAAGACAAGGGCGGACTGACAAAATCAGGTAGTGCTTCAAAAGAAACAGGATCCTGAGATCCTGTTTGAAGAGACGTGTCTGTAGGTTCTGGGTCTCCAAGGCTTGGTGCTTCAGAAGCAGAAGATGTTTGGTCCTGGCTGGGATCTTGTTCGTGGTCAATGCTGGGTGGTCGAATGCTGAGTTTAGCTACGGTGGCTTGTATGGAGCTAATAGGCATGTCTCCTCCCAGAACAATATCTTGGCATTCCTGCCGTGAGTAGGACTAGAGAGATGCACAGAAAAACATTGTCAATCACACTGCTTGTTTGTTTTATAAGACACGTGGAACATGTAGAAAGAGGCTACCTTTGGTGCCGTGTTGTTTGGAGTCTTGGTACAAGCGGAGGTTATGATGCCATGTCGCTGCAGTACCTGCTCAGTATGTTTTAGGACAGCTTCATAGCAGAATTTGAGGTGAAGCTGTAAAAAAATTAAACAAATAAAGAAATACTATTTGAATATACTATATTTTTAATGTGCTAAATCATAAATATATGTGCTAGCATTTATATGTGTGCTAATACATGTGCAAGCATTTATGCATTTGGCCGGTGCTTTTATTCACAGCAACATGAGCTACAGGAACATGCTGAGAACTTACCTTTTCTTGCAACATGTTCTTCCGTTGTCGTCTCGTCTTTCTCACCAGCTGGATCAGGTCAGGGATTCCATTGCCGGCTTCAATCTCCTGCAGCGCTGCATAAAGCAGACAGAAGGCACCGGTACGACCAACACCAGAGCTGGAAGGAGTCAAAGAGAGCAGTTAAACGTGTTCATTCCCTATTTACATTCTTAGTCTTGTTTATTGTCGTCTAAATACCTTTAATGAATATCAAAATTTGGTACCTGCAATGCACTATGACTGGAGTGTGCAGTGGGCGCTGGAGAAGGTAATGTCCGTGAACTTCCTGAATGAAACGTATGAGGTTGCTTTTACTCTCTGGAAGACCCCTTTTCAGAAAAATGGGAACAGAAATTATTACAAGTACAGCAGAAAACATACACACAAAATTCTACTTTGGTTTAACCCTAACAGGTAGCTGATTTAAGTGATCACTTACAGTTCAGGCCAGGAAGTAAACTGAAGGTGTATGACGGTGCGTTTCAGACTCTGGTCTCGGTACTGCAGTCCTATCATGCGCTCTGTATGGGTAGATGTGCTTTTCTGAGTGGTCAAAGTCAGGGTGATCGGTCCCTGGGCAACCTGTTGCCCCCTCTCTGATGGAAAGTATCTTAAAACTTTTTGCTGAAAAAAAAAAGATTTAATTTAGGGCAGTTTTAACAACTTAAAATGTGTACTTCAACAAGCAAACATTTTAACAAGATTTATCTTTCATTGGAACATGGTATCACTCTTACCTTCTCCAATTCTTGCTCAGACACGAGCATGACAATAATAGAAACCTTCTGCTCATAAACCATAAGCCAGAAATCAGCTGCAGTGCCTGTTAGAGGAGCTTGTGTTGCAATGAGAAGAGGGCAGTATGGTGATAAGTCCTCAATAAAACTTGCGTTAATATAATCATCTTTACCATACTGCAAAACAACACGATTGCAGTCATAGGGCATCACATCCTGGTGGCGATTCTTCATGGTGTAGCACCGAGCAATGGCAATAGAGAGCTGTCTGGTATCTTTCTCCTGCTGCTCTTGGAGTTCTTTCCATCTGGCATCAAGTTCTGAAAGACCTCTCTCCTCTGATGGATGCTCCAAGGATTGGACTGTTGCTCTAAACTGTTCTAGCTCTGCACTGAGCTTTGAAGCCATCTCTGGTGCTTGGTAAGGGTCCCCCTGGATAAGCCTCACACTCTCTGCTTTCTTTCTGTGATGTTCCTCCTGAGGATCAGCTTTGATGGGTAATAATACATTGGCTGTGTCCTTGGTACCGCCATGCTGGCTCTCAGGGCTTGAGGAAAGCAAGTCATCAGTACTAGAGTTCTGACGCTGAAACAGGGCATCAGGTGGAGGCATGGGACTGCTGGAAGCTGGGGTTGTTACTGAGGACTGTGGTAAGACTGCCCCAACTGGAGTTAGAGCAGGAGGTGGTCTCTGAGCATTTATACCTAGGGAAGGAGGACCCGGAGAGGGAGAAGGTGATGGAGCTGGAGAAGGCAACACACGAGGCTGTGGAGCCCCAGGTGCTCCTGAGGATGGTGGAATTGATCCTGGTGGAATAGCATAAGAACCTGGACCTCCTGGGGGTAGATGTTGAGGGCCTAAAGGCTGTGAATATGGTGGCTGAGATAAAGGTTGTGGCATGACCACAGGCTGGCTGGGAACCATTGAGACATTTCCTGGATAACTCACTGGTGCAGAGCTTGGAGGAATAGTTGGCTGAGGACTGTAGATATGAGGGAGCACCGGATGGCAGGGCTGAGGAAGGTTCTGAGGATGACTTTGGTGCTGTGAAGGAAGAGTGATGGTGTGCATTTGTACTTGTGATGAGTGTGGGGCGTTAGGTATCTGTGGCTGAATTGGAACAGTAGCCCTCAGAGTCACTGCTGAATATGGCGGTTGATGGTTGGATTGAGGAGCAGACATTATTTGTGACTGGGGACAGTGAGACAGTTGTTGGGGGACTGAAGGCATTTGTGGACGAGACTGAGGAGATATGTGAGTGGATGGTGGGAGCATTTGTGGTTGGTGGGCTGGAAACATCTGTTTTGAGCTAGGAGGTATCTGCGTATGGTTTGCAGGGGCTACATGATGAGAAGACGGGGTTATTTGAGGATGGGGAGCATAAGTCAACTGCTGACTGACAGGTATTTGGGGCTGGGAGGCAGGGAAAATGTGTTGATTGAGGTGGGCTAAGTGTGGCACTGATACAGGGGGCAAAATCTGGGAGGACAATGGCATCTGTGGAGGCAAGCTGTGATGGGGTAACTGAGCCTGGGTGACAATGTTAACTTGTGGAGTTTGTGAATTTGGAACAAACGAGACAGGGGGATATCCCTGAGGGGGCTGGTGTATGTTAGCTGCAAACCGTCCTTGGATTTGTGGTTGTGGAAAGTTTGGTGGTCTAGGCTGTGTTGCTGGGGACATGTACTGTGGGAACTGAGCCTGAGTGTGATGAAGAGGTTGAGGCCCTGTCACAGGTCTGGGCATTTGTTGTTGAGTTTGAACAGGTGGATAAAATGTCTGTGATTGGCTTTGATCGCTATGCTGAGGAAATGTTTGCTGAGGCTGAGCGGTTGGCACTACCTGTGAAAACTGACTCATGGGAACTCCTGGCTGTTGTATGTACTGGACATGAGGTGACGCTGTGTGCAACGGGACAGGAGGTGGTACTGATTGGTGTGGAGCATGGGGAGGCATAACTGCTTGGGCTGATGCAGGACTGTAGCTAAGAATAGGTGTTTGTATGCTATCCACTGTAGTGGTGGATGGTCGGACAAGAGTACTGGGTGGTCCAGGTTGGTTCTGTGAAGATAGGGGGCAGTACCCAGATACAGGTGGTGGTGGTGTTGGAAGAACCTGAGGATTGGGTAGTTGTGGGAACTGCTGTTGTGGTAGGGGAGGTTGAGGAAGACTAGGACTAAAACTCTGAGACAGGGGAGGTGATGGGAAACAGGATATTTGAGCAAGGACTTCAGGAGGTGGTAAATTTGGGGGAAATTGGGGTCGTGCATACAGTAAACTCGAGCCAGCTCCAGGCCAGCGCAGAACAGAACCAGCAGTTGCCCCAGAAAGTGTGGTAGGATGAGTAGAAGGTGGAATAGTAAGTTCAGGAGGCAGGCTCCGTAGTTCTTCTGGTAGATCCCCACCCAGGGCTAGGATAGCAGCACTCAGCTGGGCAAGTTCAGGATCGTCTATACTGGCGAGATCCACACTCTGGCCTTTCGTCTGGGCTGGCTTTGGGGCAGTGGGTCTTTGTGGAGTTTTCTTTTTGAGCTTTCTGTCAGATATTAAACAGAATCCAATTAGGAAGACTAAAAAACTTTTAAATCTTCATTTTTTTGTAAATGCAACAGGTTTCAGTGAACATTCTGTTAGAACTTCTACTTACTTTTCCATAAGGGCTTGTCTTTCCTCCCTCCGTGACTTGCAGACAGTCTTGGCTCTCTCCAGTAACCGAGAAGCCTTGGTTTCCAGATCTTCGTAAAACTCTTTTCCCTCCTGAGATTTCTTCATTAGGTCTTCATAGGCCTCATAGGAGGCCACAAGCATCTGTATAGTGCTATTCCATCTAACAGTAAACACATAAAACATATCCATGAAGTGTCACACAATCTTTCCAAGTAACCTCAGTATTAATGTTTGCATCAAACATAAACGTTACCCTCCAGGCTTACTTATGTTCAGTTTCCGCCAGGCCCTTGCGCACAGTGGCGTACTGGACGTTAGCTTCCGTTAACGCCTTCAGAATGTTCTCCTGAGCTGCCAAGTTCTGGTCAATGTAAACCTTCACCTGCTCATACTTCTTAAGCTGCTCCTCAAACAGTTTCTATTAGAATGAGGGCTAGATTTTATCACAAAACTACAATGCACAGGTTCCTGTACTATACAATGATTGGTAAAGCAATCACAGGTGAATCACAGAGGGTTTATACCTTCATGTCAGTTCGCTCAGTTGTGACCAGAGAAGCAGTGATGTCATCCTGCTGAATGAGGTCTCGTAGCTGCTTCTCCAGAGAACTTCTTTGGTCCCGCATCTCCTGCACTTTACCCAGAATCCTCTTCATGCTCTGGAGAGCTGCCATCTCATCTGAAAGTGTCAGGAACAATATTTTTCAGAAGTTCATAGCATGGTTCTTTGTCTGACCTACAACACAACACCCACCCTCACTGAGCTGAGGCCTTGGTAACGCCTCTTTAAGTGTGTCCAGCGGTCCTCCAATAAGTCTCAGATTGCTAATGTGCAGATTCATGGCCCGATGAAGTTCTGTGTTGGTGAAGCTGGCTTTCTCGTGGGCTTCCAAATACTTCTCCAGGTCCCTCCGCAGCTCAGCTATGGTCAAAGGCCGTTCTGGTACAGCTTGTTTTCCAGCAGCCTCCTCTAAGCCTCGCTCCCCTGCCTCATCCTCGTCCAAAACATCTCTGATCTCCCGCAGTGAGGCTTCTACATCAGTAAACACACCTGAGAGGACTGAGAAGAGAGGTAGGAGCAAAATTCACAACTTTAACTTTAACCAGTTTGCTGAACAGCACATCTTTAAAAAAGCTGTTTAAAGCTGCAATTCATAATGTTTTTGTGTAAAATAGATATTAAAAAATATTAATCAATTACATAACAGTTTGAGGTTCAAAACAGCCTCTTTACATTGATTCACGATGGTAAGAAACTAAGAAGTTTGGTTTGATTTTATGAGAAATGTCAGTTTGGATTAATTTGTTTCTACACAAGTCTGTAAAATAACCTGCATTTTTATGTTTCAAAAGTAATGATAGAGGCAAAAGTTACCATTTGCACATTAAAAAACTTAAATTGAACTATTTGCAAAATAAAAATAAGATAATGAAAAATACAATTACATAAAAGATAAATCTTTCAGGGCTCCTGGGTACCTTGCATTGACTGGACGAGGTTTTTCACAGTATCTGGTTTCACGCTCAGTGCGGCACATTTTTCCATCAACACAGATGGGATGGTTTTATAGATCTCCATATTATCTACTGAGTCTCGTTCCAGACCAAGAGAATCCATGAACTGCCTACAGAACAATAACATGAAACGTTTACATGATGCTTCACTCTTGTGGTATTTCTGAAACTCTTTGCACTCACTCTAGTGTCTCGTTCTTGCTGTCTATTTTTGCCATGACATCTCGCAGCAGCTTGGCCTTCTCCTCACTGTCATTTTGACAAAAAGGAAGAAGATCGTAATGGAAAAAGTTTAAAATATCACGAAGGAATGAATAATTAAACTGAGGAACTTGATAAAATGTTTTCACACTCGGCTATCTAGGTTGTTATCAAGGTTCCGTATCTATGGTGTTTGAAAATAAGTACGATTTTAACAGAACCTGTAAAGAGACGAGGCCTCATGTGCAGCCATCGGAACCAGCTTTGAAAAAATATCTGGGCCAGTGACGCTGGGGTCTGTCGGGTTCACGGGCAAGGCTTTGACCAATGGGGCACCTGTATTACACAGAAGAGTGTTTAAGTGTCACGATGTTTACTTGTTTGTTAACATTAAACATGTGAATGTATAATGTAAAGAAAGTTATTCTGTGACACAGTCTCAATTGGATTCAGCCATCTACATTAGCAGTGCAGGAAACACTTCCCTTTTGGCTAACTAATGATATCACACAGCAATGACAGCGTACAAATACGTGCCAAAATACCTTTCACAGAGGTCAACGTGTCCAGAGACGGCACGGCTTCATGATAAATGAAATCGTTGTCTTTCTTGGCAGAATTAAACCTAAAATGACAGATGACAATGCGGGACTTGTAAAAACATAACAGCTTGTAAGGAAATGCAGGTGCTAAGAAAAACATATTTACTTACTTTCCCCCAATGACGTCCATGGTGAACCTAAGGGCTTCTTGTACACTGTCTGGCTGCCCTTTAGCTAACTTAACGGCCTCTGACAGTTTGTCTAGTGAGCTCTGAAGATAAGCAACCTGTTGAATAATACAATAAAAACCAGGCCAGTTATCTGAATGCAATATATAATCGCAATTAATCGTAGATTTGGTTAAAATGTTAACACATTTGGTTCAGTTTTAAGACAAGAAAACTAAATTAAATCACTTTGTGCAATTAAAAAATTATTGTTTGAAATTTGTGTGGATAAAATTATAGCATAAATCTTTACTTGCCTCAGTTACATACAAAGAAAACAGATTATGCATTATATAAGGAAAAATGTTTTACCCTTTCTCCATATTTCTGCTGCTCTTCAGCCTGTTTCCCCATGTGCAACTGTCCAGAGAAAACGCATTAGTATGGCGGCCTTTGAATCAAGTAATATGATTGTCATATGCTACATTTGAACAGAACATTTACATGAGCGATTGCAGCAAAGTAGTAAATCTTCATCTGCACCAATTTCTTCCAGTCTTTCTGAATCTTCCCCAACATTGAGGCAGTTTCAGAGTTCTCCAGAGCTCTGCACGCCTCTTTGTAGTAGTCCACCACCTGAGAACAAATCAGCATCATCTAACACCACAAATAACTGGGGCACTGCAAGCGTATAACAAGAAAAGACACTTTACCTGGGCACTTATACGAGCAACCAGGAAACTCTTCCTGTTGTCCAGCATGGATTTTTCCAGCAGGCACTCTTGGGCCTGACCCTAAAAAAGGATCATGAACTTCAGTATAAATGCAGACATGTGAACATCTGAAGAGAAGGTCTGGAGGTCCGGCTGAGAAGATACCAGCATGAGGTTGATGTTGAGATTAAGGATCTGGTGGCTCATGTCCACGCTGAAGCTGTGGCTGAAATGATCTCTCAGGTAACTGAACGCTCCGGCTGAACACTGGAAGTGTGTGCAGGACACCTTCATTCCCTAAACAGTCAGAGAACAGAACTATTCAGTTGTGAACGGCTATGATGCAGCATTATGTGGACCGTGAACGACAAATAACAAAGATCTGAGGACATGAACAGCTTTGAATAGAACGATGGTGATTTGGACGTGATGCAAGCGCTGCAGTAGGACACGGGAGGTTTTGATTGGTCGTTGGGCTCACCTCTTCGGACACC
The DNA here is from genome assembly GCA_036877545.1 of Yasuhikotakia modesta. Taxonomy (NCBI): domain Eukaryota; kingdom Metazoa; phylum Chordata; class Actinopteri; order Cypriniformes; family Botiidae; genus Yasuhikotakia; species Yasuhikotakia modesta. The sequence continues at coordinate 91,684 of JBAJNP010000473.1, forward strand.
CTGTTGTCCATGGCTCCCAGCATTGAATGAAGCGCTCCTGAAGCACAAGACACATGACACACACAATGCAGTCTATTTAGAGAAGGAATAATAAGCACGGCTGTCTGGCACCCACTCACCCAAATTATACAGGATGCAGGCCTGTTCGTAACAAATGTCTTCATGGCTCACTGTCTTCCCAGAAAATATCTCAGTCCTACATATTCGACAGAAAGAGGTGTTCCAAATAAATTGTCATTAAAGCACAAATACTGAGCATTGATGATCGTGGGAATATGAGCAGGTCATGTGACGATCTAGAACCCTCACCAGGAAATGGACACGGCCGCTTCCTGTCCCAACCCCAGCGGCACGCGACTCTGCAGATAATGCAACTGTCCGAAGTACTTCCTTAAGGTACTGCAGCCCTCAAAGTCCCGTGTGACGTTCACAGCGCTCTGGTGAAACAGAACCACAAATGCATCATGATACGCATCCTGTCAATTAATACTGAGTTATAAAAGAGTTAAAATAGTGTGTCAACTTGTGTCCACAGAGTCTGCAGACAGTTACAGCACTCATTCAGTTTCTATATTACACACACACATTTACTGCAGCTATGCATAAACTCCATAACCAGACATAAACCAAACACATAAACTCTTTTACAACTAAAGAACATTATTTACTATATTTTTATAAAAATGGCGTTTGGGCTGTCAGGTTTACTGACACGTTTGTCCCCAATAAACATTGATTTATTTGGCATACGCTTTCATCCAAGGTACAGTGTTTATCAGTACTTGTGCCCCTTGGGATCGAACCCACAACCTTTGCACTGCTAACGCAACACTACCAGTAACCAGCTACAAGAAAACATTCAGGGAACATTCAGGGAACATTCAGGAAACATTCAGGAAACATTCACCTGTCGCAGCTGCTCCAGTTTCTTCAGCTCCTCATTATAACTGTCTGGATCTTCACTGTAGTTCTTCAGTATAAACTGGGAAAAGGGAAAAATCAAGTCATGATGTCAGGAAGCAAAACACAGCAATGAACCGATTCACTGAAGCCAGTGTTTGTTTAGTTTTAGATCAAATAGACGAACTGACGTTCAGAGACTTAGAAAGATGGTCTGTTTTAAACACAACAGCAAAGGCCCAAGGTTAAAACCCAACGCCTGGGGTAGATCAACACACGGGACCGATGACAGCATGTTTTGGGTCACATGGGCCTGTCTGATGATCTCGTACCTGTTTGACAGTCGGACCGAACTGAAACTCTCCAGCCTCCTTCAGATCCAACCAGATCATCGGCATCCGCGGCACGGCCTCCATCGCAGCCGCCGGTAAAACGGCGTCGGTAAAATCACAGATGAAGGACCTTAAACCTTAAAAGATGCTTTAAACGACCGGGTCAGTCACACCCATACAGGAAGCGACGGCGACCGTAGGATGTGACGTCATGCGCGCGGAGCTCTGGGAAATGTGGTCCGGCGTCTCTGTCGCGCTGTCGTCGCACAAAGGCAGAAATGATGAGTTATACGTAACAGGACAATGGCAAGGAAATGATTTAAAGGATTCAATGTCTAAACTAGTCAAATTATTTATATAATGAATGAAATGCTTTCCTGTTACTTGTTGAGATTATTTACAAGGAGGTAAATTGTTTCCTATTCATCATGTCTTATTGAAAGTGAGGGACAGGTCACTGTAATAATCTGATATAAGTGTCAGCAAGATGTTTCAGGGGAAAATGTGTATTCATGCATTTCTCTTCTTTTCATTTCATGTTTGCAACAAATATGATGAAATGTTATGAGATGCATTTGAAGTGTCACTGAAAGTTTGTTATTTTTCCTCTTTTTATCTTTTAATGAACGTAAAGGATCAGCCTTTCCAAAAGCAAACGCCTCTGTAATATTTTCTTTCTTCTATTTAAAAAAGCAGAAATTCTGAAAGCTGTTTTATTTGTATTTTTACATGCAGTTGTAACAAACAGGAACTAAAGTTAAAAGCAAGATAATGTCAAACCAACATGAGCTCATCATATGAAGAAATGATTGGATGTCATTAGAAAGATATAATCTATGAGACACAACTTCCTTATATAGTTTGAAAGTGCTAGTTTTCTCACTTAATGTACTTGTACTGATGGCACACAGTACAGTACAGTACAGTACAGTACAGTACAGCTATACTGTAAACGGCTGTAAATCACTCCTGAATTAAAATGCTACAAATTCTTCTTCTTCTCCTCCTGCCTGGTAAGAAACGATTTCTTAGGTTCTTTGTTTACAATATGTTGGCTGTTCTTTTTCTATTATGATTTAAATCAGAATGTAAATTAGTTGAATATTGATAAAAATACAGGAATTTGTTTTGCTTATGTAAGTGTTGTATAGATACAGATATTGATTAATGTTTGGTGCAGATTTCACATGATTCTTGTAGATGCTGTTCTGTAACACATTAAAGTGAATGTATTCTGATCTTCAGGTGTTCTCAGTAGTGAGGAGTGGAATGTGACGTACCATAAACTCTCAATCTGTGCAGTACGAGGATCTAATGTCACTATTCCCTGTAGTTTCA
>JBAJNP010000474.1:0-91405 GCA_036877545.1 Yasuhikotakia modesta
CTTATATCTATTTTGCATGAAGAAACAATCTCATTATTCATCACAAACTCTGTAAATGTCTAGGTTTTAAAATTGTGACCCTTAAGACAACACAACGGTCTTTCTAGAAAAAGTTTATTATAGAGATGGATAGAAAAAAAATTGATAAATTTAGACTGGGCTAAAACATACACTGTTTACTAAGTGCATGTGCTAACTGCATTTTTGCCTTAACAAAAAATCTAGTTTCACCAACTGCTTGTTACTTGAGCAAAGTAGGTCTCCAAAACATTAAACGCACCACGTCACCATTATGTGGAAATGTCAGGCATCAATTGCAGAGTATACTTAAAAGGACATAGTTTCTGCTGAAAGATCATTTCACACCGGGTTTACTCACAATATGTAATAAATCAAGTACAGTACTGCTTTTTGAGTATTGATGGGTTTGCGGTATAAGGCTTAGGACAGGGTGGGTGGTCAGAAATTAGTCATCCATGCTGGCTCAGAATTCAATCTGGTTCTGTCTGTAGGACTCTTACATCGTCACCCCAGTGATAGGGATCATGAGCAGGGAAAGTAGTAGGGAAATACAGAGCTTTTAAAGAGGCCCCTCACTCTGTCTCCTAGCCAAAATCTAGAGGTGTCTGTCTGAATCTATAATGTATTTACAACTTCAATTTTATTTAAAAGAACTACAGAAATTATTGACATAATTAGTGAAATGCAAGATAGATAGATTTTAGGTCCTTTAAATGCAACACACAACAATGTTATTATTAGGTATTGGCCAATACAAAACCTTCTGAACTATGTTTTGAGTTTGAAAGAAAATCAGTCTATACAGCTACCTTTGAAATTATACTGAGGTAAGAAGGAAGGGGTCACTTACAATGATGAAATAGAAGGGCTGTTTTCTTAGCATTTTAAGGGCTGGAGTTCATCCATCAGAGTGGGATTGCCTTTCCTTTACCTTTGTTATCAACTTAGTCTTTTGTCTAAGGGTGAGGTAGGGTGGGGGAGAGGGTTGCAGGTGCTCAAGAGGGCACAATATACTGATATTCATATCCTGAATCTATTCTTATGCCAAAGCTTGTCCCAGTAGACAACACCTGCTCATTTGGCCTTCTCGATAGCACACAATGCTTGTTGCATAGAACATTCTTATTTATCTCCACATCTGAAACACCAACCAACACAATTGTGCTGCGAAGAGAATGTGCTGCATCTTGGTTCCTATCATATTCTGGGCACTGTAACATTGCAATGTACCTTTTCCATATTCATTTCTTAGAGGGCTTTCTAGGTGTTCCTTGGTTCTGCTATTTCTCAAATCCAGTTTTATTTGACCTTTGATCTGAACATTTCCTGCAAGCATGATGCTAAAGTAGGCAAGAAAGGAAAATACTTTTACTGACATTGTGAACTTATCCAGGACTCTCTGATCGTAATCACAGGTTAAAGCAGACGACAACGGTGTCTGCCACCCATCTACTTGTCCGACAGTAATTGTGGTGATTTTATATGCTAACATGAAGTACTCCATCTTTGTGCTTCTCCAAAGTGACGGGAGGAGTCAGATCAGGCATAAGATGGCTGAAGATGCCATTACCTATAAATAAGGTACAATTTGGTTGTCAGAAGGTTGCCTATAATCTTTTCCGAGATTTGCAGCTCAGACTGCCTGGCTAAGCTGCAGGGGCCACAGTCCAGGCCTCCGGTGAGAGAAAGGTTAGAATAGCTGGGGTGAAGGGTTGAGAGCTAATTGGAAGCTGATTCCTGTCAGAAGGTCCTTTCTGTTAGAGACAGAGGGAACATTGTATCCATGCAAGCCTGAGTGTGGCCTCAACTGCTGCCAGAAACCCACCTTTTTATCTACAAGACAAAACAAAAGACCCCCACCTGCTCTTGCTCTCTCTCTCCCTCTCTTTCTGTCTCTCTGTTGGACCTCTCTGCCAGTTGATGAAAGGGCACATATTAACAGGGTAATTCTGAAAAGGTAGATAACTGCAGGACAGAATGAAAAATGTCTGTCTGTAAAATGGAGGACTCAAACAATGTCAAAACTACAACTTTAGCACAAAGGCAACAAGGCTTGTCAAGCCTGCTGAGAATGGCCAGTGTCTAATTAAGTTTTACTCTAAGTCTCCTCTTTCTACCTACACAACAATATTTGAATGTCCTATTTTAAAAACATCTGATAGGTGTAGATCTGTGGTCTACAGTATAGATACTTACGCACATTACATCTAACACATTCTTTCTAAAGGTACTGTGAAAATTAAATTCAACTTTGCTACTTACAGTCACTTAACCCTTACCAAAAATGTTTTAAATATATGAGTTTTAATTAAAACATTACATGAGATTTTTGGCACAAGTACACACACAAACACGTATACATTAGTCATTCTCAGTGTGAAAGAAAGACACATGCACACACACAAACACACCCACCCAGATGTACTTAAATATGTACAGAATATGTACTTAACATATGTTGTTTTCTGTTTGGAGCATGCTATGTGCATTAAAATGTTAATTGTATTGTAGTGCTGGCTTCATTAGGAGGAGTTAGGGTTAATTCCTTCCATTTTACTTATAAATATTATGAACAAATATTTACGATATAATTAATTTCTCACTTTATAATGTATTTAAAGGCTGTGTATTTACATAATAATTTTTATTTACATAATAAGTATTCTTACTTATCACATGCAAATGTGTTCTTCTTGGGTATGTTTAGAGTTAGGAATGGGAGTAGAAGTATAATGGGACAGAAGAATAATTACATATAACAGCAACTTAATGTTAACAGTAAAGGATAAAATTGCTTATAGGATGTTCATTTAAGTTGTTTTTTTTGTTATTTGCTTTAGAATGGCAGTTGGAAATATCAATATAGATTTCAACATTATTTCCTATTAACTGAATTAACCACTGTATCCCCTCTCTTACGAGAAATTAAATTTTAACAAGACAACATATATAATTGCAAATCAATATTTTCAGCTCTTTGTTTTTATCCAAAAAAGTTAAGAATTCCAGTGAAGACCTGGTCCTCCCGGTTGAGCCCCATTTCCCCTAAGTTTTTTCCATCTGTGCATTATTAGAGTTTTGATTACTTGCCACTGTCACTTGCTTGCACGTGTTTCAAAGGGTTCTGAGTTTGGTTCAAGCATGGCTACAGAATTTTTCTCTGGTTCCAAATTGCTCACTCTCCTGTTAAGACAGGGGCTAAGGCCCGGGCAGTAGATACTTCATCAACGGCACCTTCAATGGTGCTTTTCAAACACATCTCAGGAAAACGCATCTCAAGAGAATGCTCACTTCTCACTATAATTCCCCCTCATGCATGCAACACCACTATTGACATTAAGTTGCTGTTATATGTAATTACACTTCTGTCCCATTATACTTCTACTGCCATTCCTAACTCTAAACATACCCAAGAAGAACACATTTGCATGTCATGCCCCTTTCTTGCATCTTATTGTGTGTTTGCACAACAACAAGGTCTATACCAAAAACATGCAAAATGTAGACATTAAAAAACAATTAATTTGTTTTAATTGTTACAGTAACAATTTATCTGTGGCACGGCATTACAGTTTCCTAACTTTTAGTTAACTAACAAATTTATAGACAGCTTTCATTTAACACAACAATATATATTTTAACCATGTGTTGCATAGTTTCATTGCAGTAAAAAAAATAACAAATTTCAATTAAAACTTTTCTAAACTGTACCTAAAATAAGCAACTCCATCCTTCCCACCACCACAGGTTAGTCCTTGTCCCTGATCTTCATCAGACAGGAACAGCTAGAATCTAAAAAGCACTGGACTAGGCTTGCTTGTATACCCCTGTATACTGGTCCTAGTCAAAATGAGCTACTGGCACCAAACCCACCCATAAAAATGGTTGATATTCTCCAACACATCTTCCAGAGAAGCTCTGAACCTTTGACACTGCAATTATTCCTACAGAGACTATGCATGTGAAAACAGGATATGTCCAGACCCTTATCAGCTTTATTTTTGTTATTTGTTTGTATTTTAGGGTGGGCAAGTACATGCAACATTAACTATAGCTACTTTACACCTTTTACAACCAGAAACTATACATTAGAAGAACATTTTTCTACAATTGCTTTGTACTCTTCAAGCACAAAATGTCAACATTACATAGTACACATAAAATATAAAATCCTGCAATTGTGGGTCAGCATTGCTCTAACCACTACATTCCCATGTAACTACTACACAACCACATGTTCTCCTTGTAAATAAATAAATAAGAAACAGAAATAAAGTTTACCAAGATAAACATCATGTTACCACAGAATAATAAAATATAAAAACTAGCATAACATTGTTATTTCACAGATCTAACACTATAATCCTACTTGTGTCTGTAAAATTGTATTTCTGTATACTAGTGAAATTCTTTTTTGCTATTTCAAATAGTACCACAACACTTACAGGGAACAGCTTGGTAAACATGCCAGCAAAAATAGAGAAACTGTTATCTGTGGATGCCTAGACAGGACAACACATTTTTTTCATCTTTTTTAAAAATGCAGGACTGTGAACGCAGGGCTAACAGAGTTGGATGGAATGGGCCCTGCTGGAGTCCAGACTGAACACATTACAAGTGTTCATGCTATAATATTTTATTTTATTTATACCTTTATATTAACTACCTCTCTCCAGTCTTTTCTCTTTTCAGCATTAAATTGGCGATAGTTTTTCATTAAGTAAAATATTAAGTTAAGAAAAAAGTAAAATAGATAAAATGCAGTTTATGTTTACATTTTATAATTTAATTTTAATTTATTTAGAGAAAACAAAATAATAAAAATAACTACATTATATAGGTACATTTTCTGAAGAAAATTTGAGTGGTGCTTGCCGTGGCAAAAGTCGGGCCCGAATATTTCAGCTATATTGAAACATGCTTTAACATGATGTTAGGGTGTTTCAGCATGATGTTACCATAATTTAACATGAGAACGCACAACATTAACATGGCTTAGCATGATGCTTACATTATTTAGCATGATGATAGTGTTATTTAGCGTGATCTAGCATGACTTGGCTTGATGTTAGCATAATTTGTATGATGCTAGCATAATTGCGCATGATTCATATAGGATTATTTATAATATTATGAGCCCACCATCAAGTCTTTCAGAAATTTTGATGCTTGTAGGTAATTACATAATAATTACATACATTGCATTATAATACATTAGGTATATACTGTGTTTTGTGGAAACAAGTATTATTTATTTAATAGTGTTTAAATATAATTAGAAACAAGTACAGTTTCATAGCGCATCTCTCCCATGACATTCACATTTCTGACTATAGACTCCCTACTCACAAGATAATTTCTTTGGTGGGTTCAGTTGTAGCACAAAAACACTGTCTGGATTAATATACCAGATAGCAAACTCTTCAAGACAAACAATTTCCTCAAAATCTGGTCACAACCTCCTGAACTCATTCAGAGGAAACAACAACATCATTTTCCCTCTTTGCTCCAGGGCACACTCCCTTGTGACCACTGGTTCTTGCCCTTGTGTACCTTGCAGCTTCCTCAGCTGTGAGAAAATAATGGAATTATATTTACTAGCAACGCATCAAAGTTCACTGGGCTGATGAGCTAGCTCACAGCCTCTGGCAAAACAGCCTTTCCTATTACACCCATGCCCTGTTTCTTAGATGGATGGGTCTGGATAGAGGATTCTGTGTGACATTCAACAACACATTATTATTAGAATCAATGTCCATGTCTGCAGAGATTTATGATTGCAAATTCCATTGCTTAATGATGTAAATGTAATAAGCTTTGCTCTTGTATGAAAGAAAGCTTTGCATTTTAATGTCTAAAAAATTCTCAAAAAACATACATTTTGAAGAATGTTTGCATATTCTTCAAAAACCATGTATAAATTGAAATTGTACATTTAATCAAGCTATCTAACGAGAAAACTGTTGCTGTAGAAAACCCCTATATGTTATATTATAAAAACATTACATATGCCACTAGGCATATGCAATTGCTTGCCATCAATGGCCATCAAATACATCAATTTATCTGGGTTACAGAACCAAAAACCAATTCAATGATCAAAAAGTATAATTTAACAAATCATTTTTACATCTGACATCAACCATACAGTTTACTTAAGAACCATATAGAGTTTTACATAGCTTATGATAAAAAGCAGTCTTTTATTAACAATAAATCCATTGATCTTATAATCAAAAGTATGCTGCAGTTGAAAAGAGATAGCATTGTAGAAACAAGCTCAGTCATGTCTAGTCACAGATTCATTACTAAAAGTGTATGAAGTATGAGAGAAATAGTGACAGCACCGGAAACCTCCAGGAAAGCACTGGAAGGCATCTGAGCTGGCAGTGTTGTCCACTTCTCATAAACTCACAAAGACACTTAATAAAAACATATATGAGTGATGTTTATGGATTTCTGTGCCACTTCAATAACTATCACTGTTTAAAAGACAGCCCTGAGGATTTAGAGAGCAGAAGAGCCCTTGTCATAGCCAAACAAAACAAACGAACTGTATTATGCTATATAAAACAGAAAGAAAAATCTCCTATATTAGCTCCATATTATTTATCATGCCTTGGTGTGGCAATGTCATCACAAAAAAATCACCTAACAGACTTGATCCTGATAATATTAAGTAAAGGACAAATTGATGCCAATTTTAGGAGAAAATGTCCCACAAAAGAGGAATTAGAAACAAGGTGATAAAGGTGTTTTGCTAATCCTTACATGTATTAATTTGGCAGATGTGTCTTTTGCGTGCTGTGAATTCAGGGTATACTTTTTTTATCAGTACTTGTATTTCCTGGAATCAAACCCACAACCTTTGTGCATATTTAGCTCCAGTTGAGCTACAGGAATACCAACAATACCAAAAGGAATACCAAAGTATTGGTGTGGCCCAGCCCACAGCTCTACAGATGTCTGTTAGAGGGGTGCAAGCTCCAAAGATTTGCTGCGTTCACGCATCCAACTATGCGAGAATTGTGCAAACATCGCGCATAGTTGAATGCGTGAACATTTTGAGTTCATTTGCTTCATTCGCATGTTTAATTCACAACAGGTTCATTCGTGTCTAGGCGGGGCTACAGCCAGGCAGCTCCAGGCTCCAACCACTTATCTCTGTTGCAATCATGTCACTACTAGAGCAAGCTCCTGATTGTTAAATGTCTGCCAATGTTCGGATTCCCTTTCAGGAACTCAAGCTGTGTCGAAAAGCTTTGGAAATGCTGTCATCTTTTATGCACTCTGATACAGGTGTCTAATCACAAATTGGGGGGCGTGTCATCACAGACATGCTGACAGCATGACCAGGAAACTATAAAACGCACATGCATAGCACAGCTCGGGTTAGCATTGTTCATTCAGCGAAGCGCTCTGTGTTACATTGTCTGTCCTTTGTCACTCAATAGCTTTGTAGAAGTTGTCTTGCAAGATTTTGTCTCTGTGTATTAGCATTATTATGCCTAAAGCCAGGGCTTTATGCCTAATACCTAAAGCCAGTGATAGAGGGGGTGTTAAAGAGCAGCATTTCGGGCTGTGTGTTCCTCCCTGCCTGCGTTACTTTACGGGTAGGGATACACACAACACTAGTCTGTAAGTTGTTTGCCTTGGAGCGAAGCAGTGCGAGCATTTGTCTTTGCGCTCGCTTTGTTGCCGGAGGGCTCTTTTTAAGGAGGAACCTTTATTAGTGTTCCTCATGGTGCTGGTCCTGTTTCTGCCAAGGCTGAGTGGGGGATGCATTCGTGGGGTTCACAGATGGATTTAATGGAAATAATTCAGATAGGCCTTGCCCGTTAAATCTGCTCTCTCTCTGGGTTTGGAAGCCTGCAGTGCAGTGCATACGAGTCATATGTTCACCAGCATATGTTAAATGAAAGGTGAACATATGTTAAATGAAAGCTTTTTATGTGACCAGTCTGCACCTCCATGTAGGAGCCTCCCTTTTTTAAAGATCCCCATAATTAAGTATCTAAGTCTTGGAGAAAGCCATTTTCAGCCCACATATATAGCCCTGCTTCCAACATCTATGTTAATGTGGCAGGGCTGACTGAGCATGGCTATAAGGAGATGCCCTGGGTGGAGCAGGCTGTAGCTAGCCTGTTTTCCCTGAGAGGCAATCCTTTCCACACGGCAAGGCCTACGTGCCTTAGATATATGGAACAAACCTTGAATTCTGGATCAATTCATATCCCTGAATGTTACAATTCATATCCCTGGATGTTACAATGCATAACATCATATCAATTCATATCCCTGTATGTTACAATGCGGGAGCAGACATCCTGTCGAGGCAGGGGCCGAGGCTTGGGGAGTGGAAACTTAACCCAGTTGTGGTGAATCAGATTTGGAAGATATTTGGGCAAGACCAAGTAGACCTCTTTGTCTCTCTCGAGACTGTGCAATGTCCCCTTTGGTTCTCTCTAGCTCATCCAGCTCCACTTTGGCCCACTCGAAAATTCTTCTCAGGTCTGATAGATCTATTAGACGGGTCTCTGTGGGAGATTTCCATCAGGAGAAACTTTCTTTCCCAGGCGGAGAGTGCCATCTTACACCCCTGTCCAGAGTTATGGAAGCTGTGGGTGTGGCCCCTGAAGGGGCACAACTCTTAGCTTCTGGGCTCTCAATCAAGGTTGTGGAGACCATTTTACAAACCAATGTTTCCTCTACGAGGAAACTTTATGGCCCTGAAGTGGCTTTTCACCAGACCCAGTGGGCTGCACTGTAAATGCAGTCTTGGAGTTTTTGCAGGCTCGTTTCTCTGCAGGACTTGCTGGTGGATGTGGCTGTCCTATAGGTAGACATCTTTGGGTTACACATTTCCTCAGAGGTGCACTGAGGCTGAGACCCCAGGTACGATATTGTATTCCACCTTGGGATCTGGCAGTAGTTGTTGAAGTAGAATGTCTATTCATGTCTCTGCATTGAATTAACATGTAAATTATTCACGCTTAATGCTTCATTCACATCTGGTGTGAACACACCATAAGAATAATGTGAGAAAATACTGGCCTGAACTGGAGGCACAGAACCTTTTGATAGAAGCGAACGTGACCAGGAGGGCCATCTTCTTGTTGAAGAGGGTGTTAGCAGTTCATTCGCTGGGCATTCGTATGATTAATTTGGTGAGATTTTTTAAATTAGTGCTAGACTATGCGTCGCTGGTAAAAATCCAGTGACTTATTAGGTGAATTGTACAGAATTACTAAAAGTGTAACAACTACATACCATCCGGAGGGTAATGGTCAATGTGAAAGATTTAATCAGACATTTCATGATTTGCTTTGCACATTGCCACCTGGGCCATAATTGCTGCCCCAGCTGCTCTTTGCATACAATACAGCGGCACATCAGTCGACTCAGCACTCCGCCTATGAGCTGATGTTCGGGCAACATCCCAAATGCTGGTTGACCATCTGCTAGGTAGTTGTGACGAATGTAAAATGGATGAATGTTTTCCATCAGATTGGGTGGCTCAGCATCAAGAGCATTTGACTTTTGTGTATACCAGTGCCCGACAACATTTGGAGAGTGCGGCAGAGCACCGTAGGGGCTACCCTAGGCTGTCCCCTGGCACATTAGTATATTGTAGAAACTATTTTTTATGGTTGCCAGAAGATCCATGATGTTTGGAGTTCTGCGTTGTTTGAAATTGTGACTTATACTGATCAAGTGGGGACAAGATGGAATCCAAGACAGTGGCGCGGCAGTAGCATGCAGCGGTCACTCTGGATACAAAATGGTGCTATTTTCGTCTTTCAGCGTGACTTTCTACAACATATTGATATCTAATTCCCGTGGCAAATAAACTGGTGTTCATGTATATCATATATTATATATTACCACAGAAATACATTACTGTGCTCATTATCAGCAAACTGTATGGGGCTATAAGTGAACTACGTTTACATTTATTCATTTGGCAAACGCTTTTATCCAAAGTGACTTACAGTATATTATGTTACACATATTTTTTATCAGGACTTGCCTTCCCCTGGGATCAAACCCAGAACCTTTGCGGTGTTAACACAATGCTCTACCAGTACAGCTAACAGGAAGGCTACACTTCAAAAGTTAGCTAACAGAAAGAGCTGACAAAAGACCTAACAGGAAGTACACTACACTGAGCTAACTACAAAACTCTAACCCTGATGGACTGTTTATTGTTGCTGGAGATTTCAATCATGCAAATCTTAAGTCAGTGCTCCCTAAATTCCATCAGTATGTGGACTTTGCAATGAGTGGGAAAACACGCTAGATCTTTTTTACACAAATATCCTGGCATGTACAGGGTAGAGCCCCGCCCCCACTTCGGCTACTCAGACCACATCTCTGTTATGCTAATTTCAGCATACAGACCACTCATCAGATGATTGAAACCTGCTTTAGATTGGTTCTGGCCGACAGTAGCCATGTCTGCTCTTCAGGAGCTCTTCAAGACCATCACTACACGCTCCAACCAGATGCTGTGGATGACTGCAGAGGTGCGTGTGCTGCTGAGAACCTGAGGCTCTGCCTTCAAGGCAGGCAACAAAGTGGCCCTAAGAACAGCGAGGGCCAAACTGTCCCGGGCCATCAGAAAGGCAAAACACGCACATGCCCAGAGAATCCACAACCACTTCAAGCCAGCAGAGACACGCAGCCCATGTGGCAAGGCATCCAGACCATCACCAACTACAAGCCATCACCACCTGCCTGTGACAGTGATGCCTCCCCTCCAGATGTACTGAATGACTTCTACGCTCAGTTTGAGGCACAAAACGGTGTAACGGCGAGGAAAACAACCCTTGCCCCAACACCATTATTCCTCAGTACCTGACTGAAAAGCTGAACCTGCTGGGCCTGAACACGATGACATAAACCTGCTGGCCCTGAACCGATGACATGACCGTGGGGGGTCTCATTGGCAATAACAACGGGTCAGCATACAGAGAGGAGGTGAAACAACTAACGGACTGATGTAGCGCCAACAACCTGTCTCTGAACGTGGAAAAATGAAAGAGATTTTGACTTCAGAAGACAGCAAAGAGCTCACTCTCCATCAAACATCGGCGGCCCCCCCAGTGGAGATCGTAAAGAGCACAAAGTTTCTTGGCGTTCACCTGACAGAAAACCTCACCTGGTTGCTCAACACAGATCAATGGGGTCTCTCTCCCCTCTATCATGGATATTTACACCTCATGCTGCATCTATAAAGCCACCAGCATTGTGGATGACCCCACACACCCCTCCCATACACTTTTCTCCCTCCTGCCATCTGGTAAACAATACCAAAGTATTCGGTCCCTCACAATCAGACTTTGCAATATTTTTTTCCACAAGCCATCAGATTACTAAACACAAAATAACTGAATGGAAATTACACTACTGCCACTGGAATGTTTTATTAATGCTGCACATGTCACTTTACATAAACAGTGTGTCACTCTTTTATAGAACTGTGTATTGGTCTGCATAACTGTCTTTACATTTACATTTATTCATTTGGTAGACACTTTTATCCAAAGCGACTTAAAGTGAATTCAAATGTATGCATATTTTTTTCTTATCATGACTTGCCTTCCCCTGGGATCGAACCCACAACTTTTGTGGTGTTATGTAATTTAAGTATTTTCTGAGACAGTTGTGGTAAAGGAGTCAGGCTTGTAACCAGTAGGTTGCTGGTTCGATTTCAGTGCCAGCAGGTAGCAACGGAAGTAATAGCTGCCCACTGGTTCCACACTGCGTGTGATTACGACTTGCAGTGTGTGTTCGCTCCTCACAAAGGATGGGTTAAATGCAGAGTTCCCATTTCGGTTATGGGTAACCATAACTGACAAAAACATTCTTTAAAAACACTTCTTTTAATTTTATTTATAGCTAAAATGTTTTCTAATATCTTCACTACAGTGTAGCATCTTTACATTCAGGAAGTGCCAAGTACCTGGGCCAAAGCTGCAACCAACTTTCTGTCATTCAGGAATGTAATTAGTAAGAATTAAGCTGCTCCATGGGAAAAATAGGGCAAGCCAGAGCTCGGAATGTTGAGGTGGGTCATTACCAAGCAGAGTTTTTTTAGCCAGGGTGACAAGGTGTCAAACGCCCTGACTGCCTATTTCTCTGCTGAAAAATGTACTAATACGTAAAACTTCAGAAATACTTTTTTCACTGGTTTGGGTCAGTGTTCTATTAAATTAGTTTAATAATCAAACAAGAAATTTGTAGCAGTACCATCTGAAACAGACACATCCTTGATATCCCTCTGCCTCCCGCTGATTCTTACAAAACTTTTTTATATAAAACTTATTCTTTTATTTGCTTTTTCTTTTTTCATTCTTTTTACTTACAAAAGGCTAGGACACAAACATATTTTTGAATGTGTTGTTCCTATAATGGAAGCAAAATAGGCAGTAATATAAACATGGCAGTAATATAAACAAAACATTATTACATTAAACACATTATGACTAAGAGTAAAATTAGGTGTGCCATTTGAGGTTGGCTGGGTGGGGTGCTTTTTGAACTGTTGTAAACACTTAACTAAAAGCTCAAGCAAGTTTTTTGTCCCATAAATATGTAGTTTTCAAATATGTTTTAAAATATAAATTATCTGTAGTGCTTTGAAAAGAAAGTTTTAAAAAGTCTTATCGTTTTAAGTTCTTGAGCAACACCCATCACCATCATGTACATGTTAAGCGCAGAGACAATCAGTGTCGTCATTGAATCATTGTGTAGCAGGTGAGAACACAGATGGGCCATTGACAGTAATGGGGAGAGGGTAAGTTGTAGGTGTGATAAATTTTCTTAATCAATATTCTTTAGAAACTTCTAGTGAAGTTTTTACAATTAGTATTAAAACTACATAACATTTCTTAATGCTCTTTATACTTTTATGTAGCCAAAACCTATATTTATAAGGTACAAACTTTAAAAGTCTTGGCCATATATATTTATAAACATATCAAAGTTTACAGGTATGCATGTTTTAATGTAAGACTTTTGAAAACAGGTTTTTGTCAGGTTATGAGTACACTGATTTTTAATTAAATTTTAATTGAAATTCAATTACATTTTCATTACATTCACTTCAATGTCATATCATTATTAGGTCTTCTGACTGCCTCAAAGTGTCTGAAAGGCCTTAGACACCAGAGGGTTAAGAGGGAAAGTTCTCACTTGTCTTTTCTCATAGGATCAATCACATGATTTATAAATGATGAAACATTTATAAACTTTAAAAACAGCTTAAGTTTGCTGATGTTTTCTTTTTGCCCATAACATAAATTAAACTCAGTACATAATTTAAAAAACTTAAAAATACGTTTTTGTAATAGTTTTTTGCAGGTTAGTTTCTGCCCCCGAAAAGTTGGTTTCTTAAACTGGTTTTCTTAATTATCCTTTGTAGATGGCACAACTCCTTTGATGGTTTAGGCCACTCCTCAATGGGGGTACTTTTGATCTTACCATAACAAAAATTCCTAATATGTCAGGTTTTATGGTTTCATTAAGACAATTAAAAAGCAACTCAAATAATTTGCAATAATCTTGTTTGCCTCAGACTGTTGGGCCCAAGCCAGCCCATGTTCCTTAACACATGCTAAAAAGTGACCTGGACCCCTTTCTGGCTCTCCAAACCCAAATGTTTTATTAAAGGATGGGTGTAGAGATGGTTCTGCTCTTTACTGAGCATTGCAGGATTGGATCCAGACCTGCCAAACTGCCAGAAACAGGATGGGTGTCAGCCACTTGCTGTTCATTAAACAAGGCGTTCGCACACAGACGGGTAGATCATGTTCATATGCACACACAAACACACAAGTTCCACCACACATGTGGGACGTTTCTTTTGCCGAGGTAATAAGCAACCCACCTCCTAAATGAAGATATGTATCTCATATATCACCAAAATGGTACTAAACCTCGAAGACATTGGAAGTTATATGGACCAACAAGCTCAAACATCTGACTCTCATTACTGGCAGACAACAGGGTTTTTGGGTGAGGGGTATTTGTATTGACTTGATTCAATTGCTCAAACCACAGTAAGAAAGAAAAGCACCTCTAGGTAAAAGAGCAAAATTAGTGCATTACAGCAATAGCAATAGTGACAAAAGCAATAATGACAATAGTTTTATAAAGATCCAGAATAAACACCAGATTTTTGTAAAGGAAGGGAATGTGACAATCTTACTCTCTGCTTAAACTTGCAGCCTCTTTCTACTGCAACTGACTTCTGCCTATCAGTCTAATGATGTCCTGGTTACTGCAGGAGCTGCTGTGATATGCAGATATATAAACTATGTATTTGACATGCTGTCATCTGTTACTGTTCTCTCAAATACACATGCACTCACAGCTCAGTAAAATCTGCCAGGCTCATTGCAAAATTTTCATACATCTAACTTTACTGTCATTGATCGGGTTACATGTGTTTGGGCATTGTCCATTGGTGTAAAGAATGCATTCCTGTGTTAGAGTGCAAACATTTTCTCTTCCGCAACAGCAAACCAAAGGACTCTGCCTGCAGTTTGAAATGAAATTGATTCACTACCTCCAATGTACCTACCACCACTACCACCATCACCACACACAGGGGACAGAGGCAGGGGACAAAGTGGCCCTAAGAACAGTGAGAGGCAAAGCACGCACACGCTCAGAAAATTCACAGCCATCTCATGACCAGCAGAGACACACAGCACAGGGCCCATTTGCAGGGCATCCAGACCATCAATATGTCTCTCTGTCTCTCCCCTCCATCACGGACATTTATAGATCACGCTGCATCCGCAAGACTACCAGCAGTGTGGATGACCCCTCCATACCCCTCACACACACTTTTCACCCTCCTGCCGTCTGGTAAACAGTACCTCACAACCAAACTTTGTAACAGTTTTTTCCCCCATGCCATCAGGTTGTTAAATAACCCATTGTAAAATACTTCAACACCCTTGCACTCTTATCATTTCTATATAATTTTTAAATCTGCACTATTGAATGTTTGCACTGTGTCCCTTTAAAAAAATCACCAAAAACACCATGGTACAGAACTGTTTATCGGTCTGCATTTACTGTCTTGTGCTGTCTGGTTGCACTTTGTGTACATTATGTAAATAGATGTACATTTTTGTATATACCCTGTACGTTGTTTTGTGTCATACGTTCTAGTGCTATGTTGTTTTGTGTGTACTGAGCACCTTGGTCCTGGAGAAACGTTTCACTATATATTTGTATATGGCTGAAATGACAATAAACTCCACTTTGACTTTGACAATTATTGTGGTTAACAAATCCTTCAATGACCCTCTGCTTAAAATATTCTCCTGCTCCCTACTTCATACATTTCATACATCCCTCATTCATTTCTTAAACTAAACATTAAAATCTTGAGTCAATAACCAATTTGGACCACAACTTTTGTAAACATTACAAAGTTGGAAATTTTGACAAATAAATGCATGCAATGCATGCAGTGCCAAAAAAATTAAAATGGCTTCTTCAGGCTTAGTTTAAGGGGAAAGATAGAAAGAGAAAGAGGATTTGTAAGAGAGAACATGCTGCAGAAGATGAGGAAATGTCAGCATGTTTGCTGGTGAAACATCTGAGGGGAGCAAAAATTTGTACAGCTTTCTCACGCCTCTCAATCTCACTCAATCCGAAAACAGACCTGCATCTCGAAACATAATACTACTTCTGGACAGACAAAGAAAAGAAAAAATCCAGCAACGATTTAAACTCTCAATTTCCTCTTTAGTCTAAGAACATATCCTAAGACCTTTATCACATCCCATAAATTTTCAAAAGGGTTAAGATCGAGACTCTGTGGTGACCAATTCATGAGTGAAAATAAACATCTCCCTTGTTGTTTCCTTTGCTTGATGCAAGCAAATAATTTGCTCTTTCTAAATCATAGTGAAATACTTTTTGATGCAAGTTTAAATATGAAATAATGCAATAATGATCTAGCTGAAGGCATATAAGTATTTGCTATACAAATGGCAACTTTTATGGCCAGGCAGTATACATAAATCACAATCCTGCTAATAACTGCTGGACAACATCCATTACTGCTAATAATTTGAATTTTCTCTTATTTAAGATTGTACCCTTAAGCACAGTGCAAAAAATTAAGCTGAAGATAGATAACTGTTTCTTTAGGTTTAGTTAGGTTTACTGTAGGTTTATACAGTGTTGCAGTGGTGAGGGCAGACAAATCTGTAACAGTAAGACAAATTTACTTAAATTAAAATTTACTTTAATAGTTTTCAGCACATATGTGTTAGACATGCAATATTTTTCTAAAACAACATCTGTAAGTTCTTTATCAATGTTCCAAAAAAATCTGCATTTATCTGCATTTGCTGAGATACTGCATTTGTTAAAAAAATTAAACACAATTACAGATGTTCATCCAACACAATAGTTGATTTAGTGGTGACTGGAAGGAAAAATACTGCTTATTTGTTTTTATAGCACATTGCATTGGTATAGTCCTTGTTTCAGATAAGGAATCAGTCCGTATGACAGGTCTAGAACACACACACTGGGCTTTGGCAATAGAGGGCGCCTGAGCACAGCAGGGTTTTTCAGGCAACAATGCAGCACAATTGTTACAGCACACATAAACAAAAATTAAAAACATAAAAGTGTAAAGCATCTAAACTTAAGGCAATTTACAAACAAACACAATAAAAAATTCTAGCTAGAGTAGTAGGCTAGAGTGCCAACTATGTGCCTAGTCAGTTCAAACAAATTTTAGCCAACAGATGCAACCAAGAAAATGCACATCAACAGAATGCACAAAGATTGATGATTTTCACCTCCTATGGTGCTAGTAAACAGCAATGAGTCCAGACTGAACCAGTGGTTTCAGCACCCTTTTCTCTGTCTTTTGTATATATTGTTGTTGCTGCCTAATGTAATGTAAACTGTTGAAGGGGTTTGTAGTGAGAGTTTGTCCCACTACCTCACTTCACTTTCCAATATGCCTTGCCGTGCCCTATCATAATACAAAAACTAACTGTAGCCTCCTGCAATTGTTTACAATACTACCACTTTGTTTTTTCATGAGTGAGGAAACAGTCAATACAAACAATATGCAGCTCTGAAGGACAGGAGACACGAGGAAGGTTCCTGCGTCTTTCACTACGTCGGCATAGCAACAAAAGCAGACCTTTCCTCTGCAAGGGACAACAGGAAGTTGAAAAAAATCACCCAAAGTATTGTAAATACAGAAATGTTTCAGAGCATGCCTACCTGCCGAGTGTGGGCCTCAGATCAGGTACCACAGGCTTTAAAATATGTACTATCAAAACTTAAAAATATATTATTAATTCACTAGCAAATACATTTTTACTGTTTGCTATGCCGTTACACTGACATTTCTTTCAGACAATTATTATCAATTATAATAATAATTATTATTATTATAAAAGCAGATTTGATATTATTCAATATGATCTAATAAATGTAAATAAAAATAGATTAGATAATAGAAAAATGTAAATAAGGAATCAAAAATGACATATTACTAATTTCGAACCAATAATGCAGATATTCTTGCTAAATAGAAATGTTGTCTCACTTCACTATCAGGTATTATATAAAGGGCTGTTTTAATGTTTAGTATGTTCTTTTGATACCCAAAAAGCTTCACACTATTCTCATGAGAAATAGGACTCAATAGGTGGGTCATCCTGGACAACCCCCCCATCCTGATTGCTCAAATAAAGTGCCTTGCGCAGGAAATAGTAGTTTGTCTTCAAATTATCCTCAATAGAGAGAAAAAATATGAAATAGTTATAGTTTAATAGTTTGCTAAACACTTTCCTTTATAAAGTTTTACCACCTTAAATGAATGAATGTAATTTAACATACTGGCAGCCTTCCTGTAGCTCAACTGGTAGAGCATTGCATTAGCAGCACAAATATTGTGGGTTAGATCCTGGGGAATTCAAGTACTGATAAAAAAAATGTATACATTTAATTCATTGTAAGTCGCTTTGGATAAAAGTGTCTGCCAAATTAATAAATGTAAATTATGTACTTTAATATAGGATTATGTACAAAAACAGAAATGACACATTTTTCCAAATCATAATTATGTCAGAAATTCAAATATTATCCCACAATGAGTGGTTAATACAAGGTCTCAGCCACACATGTCATGTTTACAACATATACCTAAAACATATATGTTGTAAAATACTAGCTTAGAGAATAATTATTAACATCTACACATCTTATGTAGTGAAATTTACTTATTAAACTTAAGTTTAAAAACAATATAATTTTATAAAAAACAATATTTTTTTGTCATATATTTTTATTATATTCTGTCTTTTTGTCTGTTTATTCTCTGTGCATGTGTAAAACAAGGTGTTTTACTTATGAACTATAATCACATACTCTCTCATGCAACTCTTATGCCTTATGTTCTAATAATTTAATGAAGAATTATTTAACTAATTTTTTTAAATATTTAAAGACACCTTCTAAAAGATACTACATTTTTTAGCTAAAACACTGACAGTTTTGAATTTGTGGTCATGGAGCTTGTAGCTGGTGCTCATTAGTCTCTGGTTAAAGAGAAATAGTTACATTTGACTAGGTTTGCTGACCAGGTCAGCAAAAGTTCTTTTGTCTTGACTGTGGGCCTCTTAGCGTAAGCGCTGGCAGATTAATGGGTTCCTTGCATGCCTGGGACAAGAAGTTTATTTTTAAATAACCACTAAATAACCACTGATAAAGAGCAAGTCACAGAGACAGGTAGAGCACTTTAATTGTAAATGTCTCATTTATCATTACTATTAACCCATGTATAAAGAAACACTGTGTGAACTGGCAATCCTTTTAACTCTCTAGACATGGTAATGCTTTCCTTTTAAAATGTATTAAATGTAATGTTCTGAATTTCTTCACTTTCTGTACTGACTGCTGTCCTTTCCTATAGCTCTGTTGTGATTGGGCATTGTGTCTTTGTGGATGTATGTGTATAATAGAATAAATCACAAAATAGAACTCTGATAAATGCTTTATTTTCATGACCTCTTTGAGTGAATATCACATTGGATTTTCATTCATTTTTGTTTTTTTTTAATTAGTATTGCTTTAAATGCTGAATCATTTTCCAAGACTTTCTATGGAAGAATAGCAACAACACTAACACCCCAAGATCAGAGGTGAGGTGACTCCACTCCTATGTTTTGCCTTTGACCCTCTGAGCAGTGTGCTGCTCTTTATGGGATATGAAAGTCAGCCCCGGGCTACAGCAGATGTCCAACATTGATGAATAGCCAGTTTATTGTGCTGTCAAGCTCTGCGCTTCTGTTGGGAGATGGTAGTGAATACGACAGCACAACTGATTGCCAAACCTGTAGCCTTGCTGATCAATCAAGATGATTGGCTATAGCAAATATGCTTAACAAAGAAAAAATAGATTACAGCACCACACAGGGTGTAGAATAGGGGGTCAGGGTCAAATAAATGAAATATAAATGAGAGAGATGATAGTATGCTGACAGAGATGTGGATGACTCACTCAGGTACACTTACACATAAACATCGTGTTTTCTCAGGATCCAGAAACACTGAGGGCATTTATTGAGTATTACTGAGCATGTAACAGAACATTTACAGACGTTTATCATTTTTATCATTACAATTATCATTTTGGACAGTATTTATATTTGTTTGCAAGTGTCTGTCAACTTAAGATGGCTTTTTTTGATCAATATGTTATGCGAAAATAGGAGAAAGGTTCATTTTTTCAAGAAGGTGCTTGCAATCACACTGTTTACCAGTGCATGCATGCAAATGATAAACAAACAACATTTTAAAATGTTATTTCTTGAAATAAATGCTCCTAAATAAATAAATAGCCTAAATATTTAAAATATTATCTGACAGAAGATAAAACATTAACCCAGAGTATGAAAGCGAACTGCTTCCCACCGCCATCACCCTTTCTTTGAAGTTGAGAGCAAAGATATATAATTTCTCCAAACACAAGAGATGGAATCAAAGTCCATTTCTCCACACTCTCCCCCGTCACTGCTGTCAATCATTTCACAGTGAACGACGCGTGAAAGTGGCGGGCTGCGGAAGCCATGCGGTGCATCCCTGGAGTTTTATATATTCCTAGAAAAAATGCAGACGCCACATGGCCCTCATTAACAACGATCCACCCTGACTTCTCAGGCAGGTGCTACTGTAATTAACTATTGTTTGACTATCAAAAAGTCGGCCGCTGATTAAATGCACTATAAATGTAGAGGAGCACTTTCTCGGCCGTTGTAATTTCAGGGCAGCGTGCGCATGCTGGGACCCTTTTAGCTCGGCCACTGCCTCCAGAGCCAGCTAAGAGCCTTTTGCCAGCGGTAATCAAAACGCTTGCAGAAAAGCTTCACACGCTTCGGCTCAAGCAGCGCGCCTTCCATTACTAACGTGTGACTTTATGAAATCCACTGAAAAATGTGCTTTCTCCAGGCAAATGAATGGCATCTCTTTAGTGATTAGAGCCGCAATAATGGGCACCCCTGCTATTAGGGCTCAAAGTCCATTTTATTGCTAATTCATTTATGTTCTAGTTCGGAAAATACTTCACGCAAATCACCTACTAAGAAGTCATGGTTTTCAAGCCGCTCTTGCCATCATGGACAAAAATTAAAATTTAAAAATACATTTGGGGGTTGGGGTGCTATTGAGAAGGCTCAAGGTGTGTGGGGGAGGGAGTGTTGGGGACAGCTTATAAGAGGCTGATAACTTTATTGTTATCAAAAAGAAAGCATTATTGTGGTGAAAAATGTATTAACTAATTTGTTTTTTTTTTGTGTAAAATACAGTACTAACGTATAAGTAAAATCATGCACACATCTATTTACAACTGAAGTGACTACATTTTCATAATTCAATCAGACATGAAGATGAATAGTATAAAGATCAGGTTAATTACTGATATTAGAAAATATGGAAAAGCTTGTTAAAAATGCACTACAATTTCAAAATGTATCCTTTACAATCATACAGAAAATATCAAAAAAGTTTATATGTGAAATTATAGGACTGCTTCCATCAAAATAATGTGCAGTGTATGTGCTTTGTATTGTGAATTATTGCATTGTGGTCTTTGTGATTTCCTGGCTAATGTTCTGCATCGCATCATGTAATTGCACATTTTATACGAAAAGGCTCATTTACATAGGAGGTTTGCTTTTTTTCCTCCTCCCAGTCAGGGAGGACCTTTTCTCCTAGTTATGTGCATTTTTTAACATATTTTACATGGGCAAACAGATATAAACCCTCTGTGAAAATCAAATGTTAAATATATCTTTATACATTTTTTTACCATAGTCATGTTTCAAGTCTAAAAAATGTTCATGGTTTATTGTATTTTCATCATAATTGACTAAAAATGTGAATAGGTTATTTCTCAAGAAGGGATTACTGGGGTTTGATTTTAAATGATCGAGGCTGCTGTATTGGACAGCACCAAGTAGTCCCGGGCATCTCTCTTCCTCTGCTCCCTGCTTCGGCTAATCATTCTTTCTCAAACAGATGATTCCAGTGTTGAACCCTCCTCTAGATAAGCAGTTGGTAATTAACACAACATTATATCCCTCCTTGCTTTAATTACTTAATTAGGGGTGGCATCCTAACAACCTTGTTTACTCAATTGCTTTTCTTTTTAATTATAATAATGATGAGGATATTCAGACTGTCCCGGTTTTGGCTTGGTTTATTTAATGAAGCCTGCTGTTTTGACACTAAACGAGCTGATGAAGGCCTTTCTCACCCTGAGTTACCAGATTGTCACCGCACACTATAATGTTTAACGGATACTTATCATTATGTTCTAATTAAGAAATGAGGAGCAACTGATGATTGCATAAAAAAAGTCCCAGAGTCTATAAAAATGAGGTTTTTCACATATACATGTATATTGAACACTTTCCTATTAAAAAATAGCAGAAACATAACAACAAAAAGCAGAAAGACTGCTTTTTATTAAGATTTTTATTTTAGAAAGAAATTTAACGCTTATAGCATAAAACATATCTGCATCAGGGTGCAAATTGCAAAATATTACCAAACATTAAACCTTCCTCTGTTCTTGCTGACTAATTCCCCCCAAACATCTTTTGTTTTTGTTAATTTCTTTTGTTCAGTAAGAGCTGCCTTTGTTCACCAAAACACAGTCATGTGAAGCAAAAGTGTTCTACATTCTTCAAAATAATCTGTAACATTAGTTATAATCTATATAAACATTTTATAATCTGTAATTTAACATTGCATAAATGCATTCTTGATTTTTTTTAAACTGACATCTTTAAACATATACTTTTCAATGTGTAAGTATGCATGCATGTTTGTGCAGCGTGGCTCATTTATAAAAGAGGACCTTTAAAAAAAGTCTCAGGCTTTGAGTGACCCTCACTTCTTACTGCTATACTCAGTCTCTTCTGTGTGTTCTACAGATAGTCACATTAGCTTCTATCCACATAAATTTGGATTACTCAACAACTCACACTCACCTCACACTGTTCAGCATTGCTGTCAATTGAAAGCTATAAACATATGCATGATATGACATATTGCAAATACATATTGTATCCTATTACTAACAAATTATTAAATACAAATTATTTAATACAGTATTCCAGTATGTAGTAGTTTGTAATGGGGACATGCTCTGCATACACAAGGCCGACATGTTATTTACATAAAATAGCTAATTAAATAAAATTACAAATCAGCTATGATTTACTCTATACTAGTCTAGGGAAAATGGTACCATGCTTATAAGACTGTTGTTTTTTTCAGTTGATGCACTGTTTCTATTGTTCCTTCAATTGTAAGTCACTTTGGATAAAAGCGTCTGCTAAATGCATAAATGTAAATGTAATGTAAATTTAAATCAAAGCCTCAAAGGTCATGCAATACAGTGTTGCTCATGTTGTGTTCATGTCATGTTCTGATACAGTTAACTTCTAAAATGTGCCTTCAAAATGTGTCATTGGAGTAAAATAAGTTAAATAAGTCAAAGCTGCATCATGGCTTGATGCTATGGGGAATGTGAATAGTTACTATGCCACACCGAGGGAAAGTCCTGCCACAGCCAGGCCTGCTAAATGGACTCTACCACCTGTGGATGGAGACTACATTCGCTGAGCCACAATCACTGTCTCAACAGGATATCTGCTCCTAGATTTGCATGCCCTGGAATGTTCATCCCACTGATGAAGACCAGTCTGGACTCTGCCCAGAGCTTAAACGGGGGCGTGAAGAAAGTGCTTTGATGCTAGAAGAACCACCCTTATGTGGCAGGAGAGATGAGGGCCCTCCCATAGACTAAGGACTGGGCAAGCATTGAGAAGCGCACCCCAGCACATAAAAGAGGTATCCGTCAAAAGATTGACGATGACATGGTGCCCCCAGAGTGGAACACAAGGTGAGAAATTGGTATGTGATACACACATAAAGAGTATGAGGCCCTCTGTTCATAACACTTACCATCCTTAGTGGTAGTTACTGGAGAAAACAGTATTTGCAGTTGGAATGCAGCTCTAAGCAATTCATTTGGCAGATGTTTTATCCAAAGCGACTTACAAGTTACATTCAAGTTATACATTTTTAAGAGTACATGTGCTCCCTGAGAATCAACTCTACAACCTTTGCGCTTCTAATGCAATGCTCTGCCAACTGAGCTATAGAGGAGCTCAATAAGCTTCAAGAGTTTCATTTCTTGCCGGCTGTGCTTCTGCGGAGCTTCTGAAGTGTGCCCAGTTCTAATTCCCCACGACTGGACAGATCTTTGAACAGGTTTGCCTGTTACACTTGCAAATCTGTTAAATTGTGCAGGAACACACCAGCCTGCTGCACCACAATCCACAAGCGCAGCTGGCCGGCTCCCATGTGGACTGAGAACCAGCAGAAGTGAACAATTCACAACAGAGGCAGGTCACACTGCAGAGGCAGAGATCGCCCCCCTGAGAGCTGACCTATCATGATCTGCTCCCATACAAAACATATACCAGGGGCAGGGTGACACGCACTAAAACTTCTTGAAACTTTTTTCCTACTCTTCCCACCTGACTGGTTATCTAAAGGCAAGCCACTAATGACATCTTTTGCATCCACCTTTTAAAGATTATGTGGCATTGTAACACTACATCACATGCCCTTGACCTGTCTGTAAATAGACATGATTTCACATGTTTAGACCCTGGCACACCTGAAGTATATTCCCTATAGTGTCAAGCCATGACATACCCAACTCAACATTACTTATAAAGCACTTTCAACACCACAAGTGTAGCTAAAGTGCTGTACCGATAAATGGTGACATGGAACCATAAGGAGCAACTGGACATTTGAGTGCAGAGATCTATTAAAATTTACAGGCACTGGTTAAATCAGTAAAATACAGTGGTGCAATAAAAATAAAATCATTAATATTCTGGACCAAGCAGAGCTGTATAAACATACAACAGCACTGCAATGCAGTTAACACAGGCATAATATTCTCTTGGTGCCCATTAAAAGCCTTGCAGCTGAATTCTGAGTTGCAAACAGAGAGAGAGGCCTGACTTACAACCACATACAACACATTACAATAATCCAAACAGGATGACACAAGAGCATGAACAACCTTCTCCATATCTCTAAAAGATTATAGAGAATTGTGTTTTTGTAGCTCAACTGGTAGAGCATTGCGTTAGCAGTGCAAAGGTTATGGGTTTGATCCCAGGGAATACAAGTACTGATAAAAAAAAGTATACCTCAAATTCACTGTATGTCAATTTGAATAAAAGTGTCTGCCAAACAAATAAATGTAAACATTGTAAATAAACAATGTAAGTTGATTTGACAGTCATATTTAAGCTTGGAATCAAAAATGACACAGAGGTTTCTCATGTGGACCAGTTTTTTGTTCCTCTCTGGGCAGAGTCATAAACATTTTCTACACTCCCCTTATTACCAAAATAAAATAATCTCTGTTTCATCCTCATTTAAATTGAAGTTACTTAAATTGAAGTTATATAGGGAGCATATAAGGGAAAATAAAATAAGTCCCAGGATAGAACCCTGAAGAATCCCGCACACAAGAAGGGCAACAGTAAAAAAACAACAACCCTAAACTGTATGAGAAAAAAGAAAAAAAGATTATAGGGCTAAGCCCTGAATATCAACCTGATGCCCAAGACGAGCAATATGAATAATATGACCGACTTTATCAAATGCCTTACAAACAAAATAACTCAACAGTTTTCATTCTCTCCCACTTGAATTCCTGTACAGCTGAGCAGAGTTGTGGTATCACAAACCAGCTTCTGTACACAATGGAATATTCCATCGTCAATCACTCATTTTTTTCACTCTTTCTTTCACTCTTTTCTACACTGTATCTGAGCCTCTGGTCTTGTGAATGCTGGGAAGATCAGGGATAATGACAGCATTCTGTTCTGCAAAGGACAATTCCCACAGATGTGCAGAAAGAGACATTTGTTTTCTGTTCTTGTTAAAGAGGAGCAATACTATGACACGGAATGCCATTGGGAATAAGAGGCCAGATAAGAAATGTCTTGTATCTGCCCTCACAAACAACCTTCACATATTTTGGCATTCATATGTGCATTCAAGCAAATATGCATTGAGAGGCTGGAAAGATGAAAAATTGACAATAACACTTTTGTATATTTTGTAATATACTTTGTATATTTTGTTTGTATTTTTTCGAATACTCAATAAAATAAAATCAAAATCATGTATATAGTGACTCTGTGTGTGTGTGTGTGTGTGTGTGTGTGTGTGTGTGTGTGTGTGTGTGTGTGTGTGTGTGTGTAAAACAGGTGCTATTAAAATGTAACTGAGTCAGGCTGAGTCAGAAAAAAAGGATAATATCATTTAGTCATTTATACTCATTTAGTTATTATAGATATAAAACTTAAAAATATAACTGAAAATATAGCCTAACAGCTGCATTTGTTTCAACAACAAACACACTCCATTTACTCCAAGCAGTTTGTGTGTATATTTTGGGTGGTCAGAACACAGACCCTGCCACATGCTTCAGTCCGAATGGTTGCCCCTAGGTTTGCCTGACCTGGAATATAATTCAATGCCCTTCAATACATATTTACCAGCCTTTTTGTCTTTCTTCTCCTCCCCCTATCTTTTCCCTCTCTGATTTCAGGCTCCTTTGGTCCATCATTCATCAGTGGAGTCTCACAGCCTCTGAGTACCCAACACGGAGGCTCTTTTCTACACTTCTATAACCAGAGGCTATTTGTAATAGAATTGCATAATATAAGAAAACAGGAGGGCATGAAAATGCAGCACAAAGCATGTAAGGTGGACTGAAGTGATTATTATTCAGACAACAATTTCAAACAAATTATCACAATAATTAATCAATCATCAGATTTGTAGCAACTCGCCCCAGGGTTGTGTGCTGCTCTGCATGACATAATGTACTTTAGCATATAATCAGATGCCTTAAATTTGCAGGGGTTTGAGATTTTTCTGATTTGGAACAGCTAACATTACAAAATCATCCTCACAGCCAGACCTCTATCCACCGATGATATCAGGTACAGAACACTCAACATTTACATTTTTATACAAACAGTAAATCATAAACAAAAAATAAAATAAGTACTGTATTGTTGTTTTTTATTATAATACTGTTAGCAGCCCAGGTAGAATCATGGGTACATCAGAAACAACATCAAATATGATAATATAATATATCAATATGAACTAATATGAACTATTACTAATATTAACCAATGACTATTATATTAATTAATATTGACTAGATGAATAATTGTTAGTTCACGTTAACCAAGGTAATTAACTAATGCTAACAAATAATGACAATGCTAACATAATAACCTCTAATGACAAAATGGCAAAGTCATGCATCTTAAGACATGCATTTTTAGACAAGGACATCTTTTAGACATCTTTTTGGGCATCTTGTCATTTAATATCTTGTGTTATTAAAGTACCAGTTGATCTATCAAAAAGCTTTAAATAACTTTTGTCAGGTGTTTCCCAGATGCATTCAAACTTTTCTGCAAATCCAACATACAACATTAAAGGAGTTTTTCAAAATTACTTAAATTAGAGGATGGGAAGTACACTCATTTATGACAAAAAGCCCTCTATATTTATATACTTTATATTTATAAATATTTCTAAATATTATATATATTTAAAAGATAAATAACACAAAATATGTATATTTGACTATATAAACAGCACTTAATATAAGGCAGTGAATGTAAAAAGATAAGTCAAGCAAGGCAAATTAATCAAAATTATTTCAATAAGGATAATTAGCTGAGCCAAGAAACAAGAGGAAAAAAAATATTTCTAGGACTAATTGGTTAGATGTGATTAGCATAAACATAAGCGAGACTCTGACTGTGGGTGGTGCTAAAGGGTTTGAGGTTGAATCCAAAATTGCTATGATCAATTTTTAGACTGCCCCCTGGGTGCCAAATTTATGCACCATATGCACCAAGACATTAAAGTGGAAGAAGAAAAAGAACACTAACAATAACTAGCAATAACAACAGAGACATTTGCCCCTAAAACATTAACAAAAACTGTAATAGCAAAATATTTAATATTGGCCAACATCTATATTGGTGCATTTCTAAAAAAATATTGTAATTTTACATTTTAGATCTATAATAGATTTCTTGGTTGCTTTCATGAAAAACTCACATCAGTTTTTATGAAATGTGTCCAGAAATAAGAAATTTGTCTAAAAAAGTCTTCATTTCACTTTTAATTGATGTAATTGACATTTTAATTGACGAAAAAACATGCTTTTGCGCATTAGACAAAGCATTTTGGGCAAGTGGCACACATTTGCTGGGTCATCCATGATGCTGTATGGCTTGTACGTGTTTTGTGAAATGCACTTACGGTTCTGCACACTGCAATTCTGATCTAAAAAATGCATGAAAGCAACCGAGAAAACTAGTAGTAGGCATGGTCATTGTTATAGTTTATGACAAGAACACAGTTCAGTCAAGACCCACAAAAGCATTAATAGATCTAATAGACAAGAGCTATTAATCTCTTTCCCATTAAAACATCAGCTGTCTGTTTTAGCTGCATTTGCAATGCCAAATTCTTTAATATTCAGTCAGGCCCACAGACACGATGCTGGAGGGCATCTGTTTCAAATACAATTACAACACATCCATTTTCTATAATGAATCTTGGTCTCCTTGTACCATCATTGTCAGCTCACTGTAAGCATACAGGACACACACACATACACCCTCAAACTTGCAAATGCTTTTTATAATACATGTGAATTACATCCCTTATACCAAACAGGGATCAAGAAAATGTGTGTTTGTTTGTGTGAAGGTGTGTAAATGAAATGTTTATGTTGCTTTCATAATAAAGAACTCTTTTCTGTTTAAGACAGATGCATAATAAACAATAGTAATATTATAATATCTCCTTAACTGCCACTGGTGGCACAAGTTTGTTTTTTAGTATCACACTAAAATGATGAACTTGGTATAGATAGTGTAATTGAATTACAGTTAATTAAATACAGTTAATTACATCCTATCAGTTACATAATCAGTAACTGATATGATGAACATATAAACCATGTTTGGTAGCTGTTCAAAAAGTGTAAAATGGTACCTTTTTAATACAGCTGTCTTGAGGTGACGTTTCATGATCATTCACCATTTGCTGTAAATAAAAATGGATATAATTAATTATTTGCAAACAAATTCAATGTCACATTATACACACACACACACACACACACACAATACAAATGTTATATTTATTATTGTGTGTTTATATTTTTACAAACAATTACATATTTTGCCATAAGTTCTTGTGTGGTTGTGCTATGCTGAAACAATTTTAACCTATTAACTTATTAACTGATTTATGTATTCTTTTGATAATGTAACATTTTGTGTCATATAAAAATGTTAGCTTGACCACACTTTCCTAAACACATGTAAAATGCACAACTGAACCTCTCAAAACCTTAAAATATTGAAAGTTTGTTTGGTTTTACAAAAGAACTAAAGACAATGTAAAGTTCTAGTGTGTCACAGTGACTGTTAAAAAGTGTCTGATAACAAAGGGACTATACTAAATATAAAAAATAAATATGAGCAAGTTAGCATGATTTGTGTTATAATGCTATAATCATTTTTAAAACACTTTTTGGGACATTTTCATTTCAACTTTGGTCGTATTTATATTGACAGAGATTGAACAAAAGGAAACAACCATACCCAAAGATCCACACCACACACATTTCTTAGCACAGCTGCCTTAACAGACACAAAACAAAGAAAACACTGCATTGTTTAACAGGCTACATTTTCCTGCATTTCATGTGACACCCAATTTAAGCAGAAGAGCTTTGAGCAGAAGAGCTTCAGTCAACAAATAATAATGGTTCCTTGTCCCAAGCTAATTGGGCTTGTCTAATTGCCAAAAATAATTAATATCATATCTGGATAATATGAGGCAGTACACCTAGTAACTGGTTATGGATGGAAAAAGCTGCATATTTTCAAATAGAACCAGTAGGCAAGCTTACAGTCTTGTGAACCAAATGACAAAACAACCACACTAGGAAAGAAACAAAGTGAATGTTTCCTTTCAGGAACTCGAGCTGCGTTGAAACACTTTGGGAATGACTCACATTTATAGGCTCTGAATCACACGTGAAATCCGTCCAATGGGGGACGATGGGAGGGGGGGGGGGATTGGCTTCCTCCAGCGTTTGCCAAGATTAGCAAGCATGGAGTTACTACCTCTGTGGAGGTCCCTAGAGAGTTTAGATTGGAGGTCCTCTGCAGGGCTTCCTTTACAGAGTACTGATCTATTCACCCAAAACACAAAAGAGACCAGTCAGGAGATACTGGTTCCCCTAAGGGACCATCTGGCAGCCTGAAAAGTACTGCCACACATGTCCCAGTGGGTCCTGAGCACTATATTGAACTAGACTACAAGCCGTCCTTCAGCGGAGGCTACCTGTCTAGGCTTCTTTCGGCTGAGTCATCACCACGTTAGTGGGTTCTGCTCAGGCTCTAGTTATGAAACAGGAAGTTGCTACTCTAAAGAGTATTTTATTAAGAAACTGAAGTTTGAAAGATGCTTATTGTGAAACAGGTTCATATCAGGTCTGAGGATTGGTTTGTCATCTGAAAGATGAATATTTTCATATCCCCAGTTCCGGAGGTTTGCTTTTAGGGGCAAAGCATACCAATGTTGGGTGCTTCCCTTGGACCTATCCCTCTACCCTGCACTTTTACAAAGTTGTGAAAGTCCAACATCAAGATGTTGGAAATATGAAAGTATAAAAAAGTTGGGGTTCAGACTGAACACTGAGAAAAGGGTGCTAGCAACTACTAGGCCTCATGCTGAATAGTAAGCCTTTCTGCAAAATCAACGACACGCTCATAGATAGATAGGTCATAGATATATGGAAGAGTCCTTGGTTCATTAGGCAGGGCCAGGTGCTAGACACTTATGAACAGGAAAAGCTTGATCTTTGTGCAGGCCCTAACTGTGCCATTTCACACAGGGGGTAGGGAAAGTCTTAGTATGAGTTAGTATTTGAGTTCCACAGCATTTCGAAGCATTAATTTCTGAAAGGTAACATCTCAGGTTATACCACTCACTGTGGTAATAAAATATAACTGCTGGCAGCTTAGCATTGATTTTGATTCTTTGTTACAGGTGAGAAAAGCCTAAAATGAGCAACGACCTCCAGTAGGCCTACATTTTAAGCCAACATACACAATGACATCCCCTCCACACATACACACCCAATGGCAATTGACAGACAAATGTAACTGAGTGATCGTGATGTATACATCTTTTGTATTTTTTATAATACATCTATTATTATTTTTTGTAATTAACATATCTACATACCTACCTTAGTGGGCGATGTTCATTTGCCAACATTTACACTGTCAGCACTTTGGTTTGACAACCACATTTAAGTTGTTTGCAAGTTGTTTAGTTTTAATGTGTCTTAAACTGGTGTAATACCTTTCTTCAATGCATCTGTTTGGTGTCAAAAGATTGTACGTAATCTTGATTGTGAAAAGATTGTCTCAAAAAAACAGTTCAGTTTAGTTACATTTTCATAATCACATATAACTATATTAAGGACAAAAATACTGGACTGACAACTGTATTCTGCTTCTGTGTGAAGAAATGTTGCTTTAAATTGTTTCCCTGCTGCGCAGAGACTGTTTTTTTAAACCCCAATGTGTGCCTTCCCTGGCACACTGTGTCGCCCCCCAGGGGAGGCGCACCCCACACTTTGGAAACCCCTGCTCTATTATATGCTTATCAACATCTCCTGTCCTGTCAGCGTGTGAGAAAGACACAACGGGTGGTAAAACGGATGACTTAAGGGATGTCAAATTCCCATTGTGTGAGCACAAAGGTGAGAGGGGAAAGAGGCACAGAAAGTGAGTTTGTTTAACACTTACGACATGTCTAATGCTAACAGAAACCAAGGCATTTAGATCGAGATGCACTGGGCATGGAGATAAATGGAGAGCAATGCACAATGACAGATTTGTGTGGAAGGTCATGATAACCTTTTCATGAACATTAGGTTTTTCACACTTGGTGTTGACGGCTGTTTGCCTAGGTTTAAATTGTAAAACAAATGTCTGCTGCAATGCCTAGAGAAAGACAGCTAGTACTCTAAAAGCCATACCTTGTCATACCCTGTAAATTGTTGTTGTGTAAAAAGATAAACTGAAACAATGGATTGAATAGAGTGAAAATTCCCCTAATAACAATTTTTTTTCCAAAAAGCTTTTAAATTATGTCTGTGAGATCATGGATTTTGAACTCAAAGCCTTACATTTCTTTGAATAAGCAAGCTCGTTATGTGGCACATTTAAAATATGTTAAAAAATGTTCATGATTTCATTTTTATCTTCAAATGTGTATATCCAGGGCTGAGAGCCAAAACGGCAGACAAACTATTACAGACAGATAAAACAAAAAATGACTTTAGTTGTCTCCTACTATCTGTACTAATTTCTTCCATTTAAAGCACATTTATAGACACAGACGAATGACAATACTTAATGAATAATAATATATCTTTTTAATTTTTTTTTATAAATAGTCACATAGGCCTTTTTGGCATAAGCATTTCATAAGCATAAGAACATAAATGTGCTTTTAAAAGAGCAAAGTCATTTTTACGCAATAAAAATTATTAAACAGTATTTATATTACATTATTTATTTCAATGCAATTTATTTTTTAGTTATACCATCGACAGAATAGACATAAAGCAATTACAATAATTCAATATAATGAATGTTGATGATAATTTAAGAATTCAATTAATTTTTTTATTTTATTTAATTACATTTAAATTATTGTTAAAATTTGATTCCAAACTATCAGTGCACTTGGCAACAATAGGAGTTAATGTTTTCAGGTACTTGAATGAATGACACTGACTAAACCGATCATAACAAAATGAAATAAATATTAAACAGGGATACAGAATTCCGTTCATTTCTCACCTACTTCGGTGAGGTTGTCTCTATCTTTACTGGGGCATATGCAGACTCTGATGTTGGAAGAAGTAGAAGCTTTCTTGAAGAAGGAGGCCATTGAGGTGGTCCATCATTCTTGAGAGATTGGTACGCTTAGACTATTTTACAGCCTGCTTCGTACTGCTTTGTGTGTCACAATGGGTACTGAATACTATAGAACAAGGGTACAAGATCCAGTTCAGTCGAAAACCTCCTGCTTTAGGTGGTGTTCAACCCACTTTGGTGGGTTCCACTCAGGCTCTAGTAATGCAGGAAGAAGTAGAGACTCTCTTAATGAAGGAGGCCATAGAGTTATTCCCTCCCCAATTCAGGGAATCGGGGCATTTCAGACACTACTTTATCGTTCCAAGGAAAGATGGGGTATGTGCCCTATCTTAGATCTGCGTCTTTTGAACCACTCAGTCATGAAACTGAAAATCAAGATGCTCAAGAGTAGGTTGTGAATCAAATCAGATCCGAGAACTAGTTTGTCACGATAGATCTGAAAGATGCATACTTCTATATCCCCTTCTTCACTGCACACAGGAAGTTTCAGGGGCAAAGCTTACCAGTATTGGGTGCTTCCATTCAGTCTAGCACTCTCCCCCATAGTACAAAAGTTGTGGATGCAGCTCTGGCTCCATTACCATACCAGGACATCCGTATACTCAACTACATAGATGGCTGGTTGTTTCTAGCTCCTTCAGAGCAGATTGCAGTTCAACATCGAGATGTTATTCTGCATCATATAAAGCAGTTGGGGTTCAGACTAAACCCTGGGAAAAGTGTGCTTTTTCAAGCACAAAGAACAACTTACCTGACTCTATAATGATGCGGGCACAGTTGTCCCCTGCTTGAGTAGTCTCAATCCTAAGACTGTCACACTGTAAATCAGTTTCAACAACTACTAGGTCTCATGGCAGCCGCTCCCAATGTCATTCCATTCGGCCTGCTGCACATAAGTGCCTTTACAGTGGTGGCTCAAAACAAAATGGTTTTTCCTGAGGGACAATCCTTTCCATCAGATTAAGGTCACGCGCGAGACCTACGTGCCTTAGATATATGGAAGAAACCTTAGTTACTTACAGAGGGCCCGGCACTGGGAGATCGCTGTCGATCTCCTATGGTGGTCATAGGTTTTTTGGGAAAATCACCAGCTTTCCTGGCATATTAATCTTCTGGAGATGTTGGCAGTGTTCCATGCTCTCAGACATTTTCTCCCAGACATGTTACACCACCATGTACTTGTTTGCACTGACAGCACAGCGGTGGTCGTTTACATCAATCATCAGAGAGGTCTGTGCTCACACCCTCTTTTCAAATTAGCACGCCAAATCTTTCTCTGGTCTCAGGGAAAGGTGTTCTCTCTCAGGGCAATTTATATCCCTGGATGCTACAATGTGGGAACAAACATCCTGACAAGGCAGGGGCCGAGGTGGAAGTGGAAACTTCACCCAGTTGTGAAATCAGATTTGGAACACATTTGGGCAAGACCAAGTACAGCTCTTCGCCACTCTCAAGACTGCACAATTTCCCCATTGGTTTTCTCTAGCTCATCCTGCTCCTCCGGGGCTGGACGCTATGGCACACATGTGGCCAAGGCTACATCTGTATGCCTTTCCCCCGATCACTCTGCTCCCAAAAGTTCTTGAAAAGATATGCCTAGACGCGGAATCCATGCTCTGTACTCGAGAATGGTTCTCAGATATGATAGATCTATTAGACAGGTCTCTGTGTGAGATTCCTATCAGGAGAGATCTTGTGCCACATCTTGGGATCTGGCTGTAGTCATTGAAGCTTGCTCCACCTTTTGAGCCCATTGAGGAAATTTCTGATAATCTATTATCAGTTAAGACAGCAATCCTGTTGGCCATCACTTCTCTGAAGAGGGTGGGTGACCTTCAGGCTCTCTCTGTAGCGCCTCCCTTTTTAGACTTTTTGCGCCCGGTTTGGTCAAAGCCTTTTTATACCCGAGACAAGGTTTTTTCTCTAAAGTACCTTCTACCATACTATGGCCAGTTGTACTTCAAGCCTTTTGTCCTTCTCCCCTCAGGGAGCATGACCAGGAGAAGCTAATTTATTTAAAAACAGTTACAGTTGCGAGTGGAGTCGCACCATTGAACTTGTTACTAATTTTGCAAATCAGCACCAATAATTGAAGTTCATTCATTTTCCAGAGTAGGGTTAGGTTTTGGGTATGTAAAATGTATATTTACTTCAACAATGTCACGATCAGAGATGTATAAAGTACTAGAGAGCCATACTTAAGTAAAAGTACAAGTTCTCTATCAAAAAAGTGACTTGAGTATAAGTAAAAGTGCTCTTTAAGCACCATACTTAAGTGGAAGTACTAAAGTATTCAACATTTTTTATACTTAAGTATTGCAAGTAGTTTACTTTTTTACTACTCAAATTTTTTAAAACTCAAATTTACTACTCAAGTACTGAAAGTACTTGAAAAAAGTACTTGTAAAAGTACAAGTATTGTGTTATGTATTTATTAAAGAAAGCAGTTGAACATCATATTGTTAATATTATTTCAAATGTAATTAGCCTAAAGGACACTCACAATTCCTTTGGCTGTAACAGCTAGTGATGCGCGGATCGCGGTTATATCTGCGGGCGCTGCGGGTAATCTGCGGGTCAGGTGGGTCAAGTAATGAAAAAAGCATTCTAATTAATTTCGGGTGGGTGGCGGGTGGATAAGATCAATCATTAACTATGCAATTTTTAATTTACATTGTTCTAAAATACGAATGAGTTTTAAATGCATATTTTCATCAGGCAGAATCTAATTTCCACTACAAATAGCAGCGAATAGCAACAAATTTGAAGCAGCGGATGCGGGTGACATTTCAGCTCATCCGTGCATCTCTGGTAGCAGCAGTACAAGGACAGTAATCCACAAGAGCACCTTTAAACACGGAGCTTAATGATGAGCCGGCTTCATCAGACCTGTGACAGTGCCATCTACTGCTCTGATAATGTGGGTTTGGAATGATTCATAACATTTTTATCATTGTAATGAGTAACGATGCAGCACATAAAAAATGTATCGGAGTAAAAGTATTAAACTCATCGAAAATATGTACTGAAGTAAAAGTGGAAGTAGGAGAAAAAAGAATACTCCAGTAGAGTACAGATACAGCCTTTTAGTACTTAAGTACAGTAGTAAAGTAGTTCTACTTCGTTACTATACATCTCTGGTCATGATTGGTTAACATGTGTGTGTTGGGTTCTGACACGAAGGACAGAAACAACTAAGTATAATCCAAAACACAGGTTTAATCAATAATCCAAACAAAGAAGAACAGGAACACCCAACAACATTAACAGAACTGTAACTTAGAGTAAGAACTGACAAAGAGCAGTTCTTGAATAAAGAACCATGAATAACTTAAATAACACTACTAATAATTAAACACACGTGCAGGGAATAAACTCAACAAGAACAGGAAATACCAAAATAAGGGCAAAACACAGTATTGAAGAACAACCAAGTCAGACTCCAATGTATTTATGAACTACAATTCCCAGTAGATTGTACTTTTTCCACTTGTCCAGAGCAGGAATTGGCTTATAATAACATATCTTTAAAAAATAATAAATAATCTCCTACAGCCGAAAACATATTGTAGCGTTTGACGAGTGGCAGGAAGGCAATGACAGACTTATCTCAATATGTAACTTAAACAGTGGTAATGCCCACACTTTTCACCTCCAGCTTTCGCGTATCCAGCCTTTTCCATAGAGTATTCACTCTATTGTGGGTGCCAAAACAAAAACAGTCTCACCCATACATAAAAAATGTGTGCACTACAATATTATTTTCATGATCGGCAGGCTATTATAAAAAAATCTTGAGGATAACAGTTCACCTGGGATAGGTACTGCAGAAATGATTTCGAGTTATGCAAACTTTTATTTGGAATTAAAAAATGATGGCCTTTGGCCTCTCAAGAATTTAATAAATGCCTCTGTGCTTATAACTATGCATGGTCTATAATAGCAGGTTGCTTACAGGATATAAAGCAATAAAAACAAGGATAAAGTCTCCTGATTAAGTGCTGAGTAATACTGCTTGAATATTACAAATAATGAATAAGAAAAACGTGGTGGAGGGCACGAAAGATATTTCCTATACATTAGATGGACTTAGTTGTCCTGAGTAACACAAAGAAATGGGATATTATTTAGATTAAATTTTGTGACTATATTACAAACTGCCGTGAGACACTTTCTGTGGCAGCCTTTCCTAGTCTTACATTTACTATCAGCCATTTTGACTTTTTTTGGTTATTGTTTAATAACTCTAAATGTATTAATATTTTACTTATATAATTTTGTTGGTAAAAAGAGCTCATAAAGAGCTTTCAGGTTATATATATATATATATATATATATATATATATATATATTTAACTTAATTTTGACCAAAATGTCACGCTCTCAGCCCTCTATATGGATCATATTGTTATTTATGATGCGTCATTAATCATTTCAAGCTGCTCATATTTACAGTGTAATACAGTTAAATTAGCCTGTAGACAGTTTATTGATAAGTCATTTGTGAGGATGCCTGAAATCAGGAGGCAATAAAGACACATGTAACATCTGACCACTGACTGCTCATGCACAGATGGCCTTGCATTTAGCACACTTAATAACAATAACAGTGGTGAGAGCAGTAATCAGCATGCTAAAAAGAACATGGCTATTAACATGATATACATATACTCTTATATTAAAGCAACAGCTTTAGCTGATATTATTGGTATATTATGACTATATAATTCTTACTCTATTACATGTAATTACTTTATAAAAATCTGCAATTGCACTATTTTACTACAAATTAATTATGCTATAAATAAGTAATAATAATTATAACACAATTTGTCTTTACAGGTCATTAGTTTAATCAAGTTCAGTGTCAATCGCTATTATTTTTTTACATTTTCTTTCATTCCGTAATATCCTTTAGAAGCTACAAAAGATGCTTATGTGTTTCCCAAAAGACAAATGAATACCAATTTAACCTGTTCATCCTGTTTAAGTTTATATACAGCTGGCCTTTAATGTATTGTGTTGCCCAACTAGCGTCATAAATTCACACCTTTTGATATAGTTGCTGTGTATGAATGCATGCAGTTGAAAATGTTTAATTTTATAAATGCTTTATGTTGTTGTTACATTATGATTAAATGTTAGTAGAGCAATACTGCTTTATCAACATCACAAAATGCAAAATATTCATGACCTGTCAATATTGTGTAAGTCAAACAATTTGGACAATGTGCTTTTTGGCATTGTTGTACTCTTTTTTTGCCACTGGCCTGTGGCATGCTTGGATGGTGTGCTGACACTAGCCTGGGAGACCTGTGTTTAAATCTTGTGTGTGTTAAACACCTCCCTGTGTATTAGTGTGGTCTTTTTAGAGCAAGGCAAATAAACACCAAAGTGGCTGAAGCTGTTTATCTGTGAGTGATCCTCAAATGTCAATCTTCAGTGTGTCTGGCACCCTCACTTTAAATGGCCCCCAATCCCTTGGTGAAAAGCTGGCAGAGCTATCGCTTACATTAAGTGAATTCTCTCAAAGGCAGCATCTGGCTCCTTTATGCAGCTGGCTCAGTGGCATGTGTTATTAGCACATTTACACAAGCATGAGAGACCCAGTTTCCCCTGTTTGAGTCATATGACAAACACCTCTTTATATGTTTAATATGAGTCAAAACCTAATTAGCAGGTAGCCTAGGTAACATTTCAAGGCTTCATGATGCTGGTGCTCCATAATGCATGAATGCTGTTTCAAGCATTCTGCTGTGTGATAGTGTTATGTGTTTAGCCGGTATCATAT
Organism: Yasuhikotakia modesta; assembly: GCA_036877545.1. NCBI lineage: Eukaryota > Metazoa > Chordata > Actinopteri > Cypriniformes > Botiidae > Yasuhikotakia > Yasuhikotakia modesta. The sequence goes on from JBAJNP010000474.1 coordinate 38,488, forward strand.
GCATCCTTTGTGGAGAATTAAATCCCATAATGCATTGTAACAGGTTAATAAAATGCACATTAGCTTAGGCCTACCTTGTAATTTAAGAACATGTGATTTCTTAAGACTCTTAAGCTGTGAAATTGTAGTTTAATTGTTTAACAGTACAATAAACAAGTGCTATAACTCAAACTCTGTAATCAAAAAACTCTAAGCAGGTATCACGAACAGGCCCATCATCAGGTAGAGCTGAGTGGAAAACAATTACCTTTGATGATAATTGGTGCAATGCTTAAATAAGTGAAATTAAACAAATTGCAGGATAAGAATTTGTATTTTTTTTTAGCTCTCCATGTCATTGTATTTCAAATAAACTGTAGCTGGAGACTGGCTTGATCTAAAGACATCTATTATCGGGGCAGGCATCCAAATCAAATTTCTCCTTGCATTGACAAATTCACAATTCAATGAGTGAAATCTACAGCTGTGGCCAGAGATGCCATCTGGAAATATAGGGGATGGATCACAAACTATTTATTTATTATACTAGGATGGTTGATATAGGACAAAGTTAATAAAGTCATCCTATGCCAGTGATCCCAGTCAAGGAAAAATATTTAAAGGAAATTATCCCAGCCAAGGAAATTATTTCAGACTTATAAAATGCAATGGCAGACATTATTTTGAAAAAAAAAAATATTTTTTTTATTTACTTGGCATACATTCATTAAAAAAGAAGTAATTTTCAGGTGGATTCTCCTGAAAAGCATTAACAGTATTTAGGGTAAGATGACCTGTTTGCTATAAAAATTACATTATTTCTAGTGTTAAAGTTCTGTTTTATTATCGCCCCAGATTTAAATGTTGTATACAAACAGTAACTGCATAGTGCGCTTTAAAATGGGCTGAAATGTTCCTTAACTACTTTCCCTTATTTGCCATATTTTAACTCTTTCACTCAAACGACTCAAACGATTATTTTTTACTCTTTCTAGAGATAGCAGCATTTATTACTGAAGTTGTCTGTCCCTGAGTCCACCAGATTAACCCATCACCACTACAATAAATGTCAAGCACAGATGATTGATGCAGCTAATGAAATTGATTAGCCTGTCCCTACACTTTGCATTCCCATGATTCACAGCATGCTGTTTCCTACAACTATTACGATTAGCTGAAAGATGAGACATCAGAAGCATATTACAATGTTGGGAACATCCTTTATTTGACTGGCCTTAACTTACTTTACCTTTTCCCCATTGAGAAATCCATATGTAAAGAATGGGAACTTTACCTTTGTCCTTAAAATTTAAGAATACCCATTAATAAAGATAACAGAAAATTATGCTTTTACAGCTAATTACAAAATAGTATACTTCACACGCTGTTTTGGGCACCCTTAACAAAACTAATTTTGGTTAGTCTTGTTTTTGCTCTACAATGCATGTCTTGTCCCTAATATGAAGAACAGCTACTCAGCTAATTTGAGATCTGCTGTAGTGATATACTGATAGGTGTCATCTGCCGGCGCCCCTGAGCATGAACTTCGGCTTATCACAAATTACTTTATTATCCACTAGATAACACAATAGTCCTATCACAGTGCTATCAGGCCCTCCGCAGGGTAATGTTTTTTGGCCTGTTCAGGATGAATATTAAAAATGGCTTGGCAACCTACCAGTTAGCATCAGCTTTAAATAAAAAAAAAACCTCTGAGACAATAATTGGCCTTTTTTTGGTGTAGGTTAAGTTGTTGCTAAAGATTTCATGATCATATTAATGGTGCTAGTTGGCATCTGAGTGGCAAAAGTCTAAGGTTGTCCCAGAAACCTCTGCATGGCCTATGGTTTAATGACACACAACTGTGAATCATTAAGCTCTATGGTGTCATTTGTTAAATATCAACAGACTTTCTGCCAAAAGCAAAAAGGACAGGTCCTTAAAATGTGTGCCATTATTAGGAACTTTATAACTGTATGGAGATAAGTGTAGTGTCAAATAACAGACGCTGGAACCCTGTCTAATGCCAGTTGTCAGGATGGCTCACAGGGGTTGTGGGAGGGAGGCAATGGTGTGGCCAATGGGCTTGTTTAGGTTTACATCCAGACAGGAATTCTCACTCAGCAGGGCACATCTCCTCAAAGTGTCCATTAATTATGATGGCAATGGAAACCTGGAAAGAGGACCTCCCAGGGTGGAATACAGAAGGGCGGCCCAGAGTTTGTTGGCCCAATCAGGACATGGGGGCCTAGCTGAACGAGGAGATGAAGCTGATAATAGAGAAGTCTGTGACAACAGCAGAGAGACGACCAACCAAGGTGGAGTCAGAAGGATTGAGGGAGCCTTGTGGAACATGAATGAGCTGAGCTGAGCCAAACCAGGGGAGACAAAGAAGTTGATGAGCTGGTTTAAACCAGCAGGGCAGATGTTGTATTGAGGGCCATCAGAAAACCATCAGAAAGTCCAGGAGCAATGGGGTGGGCAGGATACAGGGCAGGAAGGGGTCTTGTAATAGAACTATTACAGCATGCTGGCGAGGAATGATTTCAGGGACGGAAATGCGGTCCAAAGCTAACTCTGTAGTGAAGTCAATAGGCAAAAGCTTCTCAACAGGTACAGAGATAGACTGTCCTGATGGCCCATTATTTAGCTAAAAATTGGTGATTAGGCTGGTGATTGATTGGAGTGAACTCTGCCTCAGGGTCCATGATGAGCACTGGCTCAGGCTCTAGTATATTAAATATATTTTATCATCATATAGTCTGAGGTGTCCTGCAAAGTTTGGGGCTGGTGATCAAAAGACACAAAAAATGTATGAAAATGCTTATAACACATGACTAAACCAACATATTGTCAACTTCTTTGTTTGGATTCTTTGGTACCAAATTTATTCTTGTCAATGCTACTTCCTGTCCACAATTTTGAATTATAATGAAAACCTACTTTTTTTTAGCTTCTCCCACATGTCAGCTATGTAATCAGCCCATAATTTGTTGTATGCTATTCTTTGTTTCCTGGGCTCTCCAGCCCCCGAGGAAGACTGGGGCCCTGAGGCGTCTCTACATAGACAAGGCACATGTTGTTGCTACATGCTTTCACTCAGAATAGATGGTCAGAGCTGGTGTTATGCTCAGTATCAGTATGCTCAGGGTGGCTTTTCGGGATATATCCAATGCTGTAAAATGCAGCCTTTCATGGCACTGACATGCAGCAGATTAAGACATCAAGGTTTGGCCTGTCAGTGGGAAATTCACAATTCTTATTGGTTTTAATGGGAAATCCAAATATTTTGCGGTGAAAGACAGTGTGTAGTAATTAAAAAAATGCGTATTTTCTGCACCACTAACACAACAGCATAAACAGTTAAACTGTCATCTTATTCTACTTTTTAAGCTGATTTTCTGAACTCCTCTCTCATCTTTGAAAGTTGGGCCAAAGATGCACAATGTTGGTTGAGCCAATTCTGTTAAACTGGTTGGGATGCTCAAACATACAGAAAAATATTAATAAAAGGCCACACTTTTACATGGACACATCTAACTTTTTACTTGCATTCGAAAACAATATACTTAACATGTCTATTGATTCAAAATGGCTCTCTAAAAACTAAACAAGTATACTGCTACCCTGTAAAATTTACACCAAACTATTCCTTGTAAAATGCCTTGATTGGTCTTTGAATATGATGAGCTAAGTAATTGTAAACATACACCTGCAAACTCATTACATCAGTATTACTTTGCCATGCAACTGTGTGATGCATTTTTTAAGAAACTACATTAATGATGGAAGAGTCATTTTTAATCAATATTGTAACATTTTTATTGCCGTGTTTATTTTATGAAACATTAGCAAATATATAAAATAACATTTACAAAAGCAATACGTTCTGCACAGTGAATTTAGAACACATAGGTGTGAATTTAGAAGTGTGAGCCTAACAACGCCCCTTAGCTGCCCCCAAATTTACTTTTTGGGGGCATATTGCTTTATTTTATACTCATCATAAGTATTACAAATGCACATACGTCACACAAATAATTGAACCTGGCCTAATGGGTTTTTTTTGGGCAACTGCCACTGAATAGCTTTGTTGCAAAATGTGCAATGTTTAAACACTACCAATTGCTTTAATTTCCCTTTTCTACATGTAATTGGGATCATCAAGGATTTTAGCATTCCTTGTCTGAATAATGAATAATGCGACAAACCCCAAATCCATCTTTTCCGCCATGCTGTTTATTTATGTATTATGTATTTATGTATCTTTTTCGTCTTACAACATGCATGAAATGTTACAACAGAATGGCAGTGACAGCCATGTCTAATATCTCTATCTGCCAATTTTGCCTTTTTACCCTCCTCCGCACTTGATGTCTTTATATTCTCCTGAGAGTTCAGTGGAAATGAAAGGATGAGGCCTAGCCACTGACCTCTGCAGGAGCAGAGCATTAAAAGACAGGAACAAGAGAGAAGAAGAAAGAGAGCAGCCTCTCCTGCTGAGAGCCAGCTATCTGGGTTGGCAGGCTGAAGCTGGCCCTCAGATGCCTTTTGTCAAACGGGTTGAGAAGATGAGAGCCTTCTCCTTACTGCAGCGGAGACAATGCTAGTTTTGTCAGCCCTGAGAAGTCTCCCGATGTGAAAGAGAAGAGTTTGTCATGGTCAGGGGTAGCCTTTGGGCCTTACAGATGTTGAAATAGGAATGATTTATTAGGCTGAGTGTCCTTGGTGGCACTTGGCCACTGTCCCAGATAAGAGTGCTAAAACACAACAGGGGAGATCAGCAGGCTGCTGTGGATCAGAGACATCTTAATACCATGTATGGCATAAATGAATTAGCAATGCAGGTATTTTTAAAAACAATATTTTTGTCAAGATTTGAATAAAACCTCATTTGGGTACAAAAATGTTTTTTTTTAATTATTTTAGTTTTGGAAGACCTTTCAATTAATCTTTAGAATAAATTTAAATTTTTAGAAATCAAATTGCAATACATTGCAATGACCACTTTACAAAGTCCATGCCACATGATACTTATCACTTACTTGATAAATATGTCTTAATATTTGTGGATAATTGTTTTGTTTAACATTACATTAATGTACATTAATGCCAATACTGCCTAAACATGCATTTGATGTAATAATAACAACAACAATAATAATAATATATAAGTGGTAATAATAAAAATATTATTATTATTATTTTAGTATTACTTTATTTAATGGTACACCTGTGTTCATAAAGCTGCTTCCAGGTTTCATTTTTGTCTGCAGCACAAATGGTGGACATTGGACGACCACAAAGTTTAATTCAAGAGGTTATTTCTCATTCAGTATTTACTTAAGCATACTAGTTACCATGCTTAAGTAAATATTGCTAATGGTTACGTTTGAAGTCAGTCAGGTTGAAGAAGGCCATTCAAAAGTTATTAGCTATTATGCCTGAGAAAACAATAAAAAGGCTTAATCACCATATGTATTTCTTTTCTTAGTAACATTTTAACAGTAACAATAACAGAAACTTTTTCTTAATCTTACTGTTAAACCCAAAGGCAGATGTTTGTCCTGTTTATGTTCACATTCTTAGTAGACCTTAGAATTTTAGTTAAAGTTGGAAAGTTTGGACAGCTTTCAAGTCATAGAAGATTGACTGCAATGTAATTAAGCTTGCCCCCACCAAATGCCTCTTTACTCCAGTGTCTAGCCTTTAAGTGCCTTGAGGAACTGTATGTGTGCAGAAGTGAGAGTGTACAGATGAAAGACTGATTTCTACTTTGTAGACAGAGTAGACAGAGGTTATTTGGTGAACAGCGTTGCAAAGTAGCAGTGATTGATGCGACCCAGGGTGTGCCATCGCATCAAACATCTGTCACCTATCTGCTTTCATATTTTGATGGATACACACAATATTGACAACATCGACTGACATTCACAGTTTGTTCCAATGATATCCCCCATTAAAATAGAAAAGTAGATCTTATGTTTAATAGACTGGGGGCAGTGACAGTACACAGACAGTGGGTAGAGTGAATGTGGAAACTGTCAGGGTTTCTTCTGTCCAAAATTATTTAACATTTCACTCAAGCAAGCCACCAAATGTGTTTACTTTGTTCTTTGTGTTTTGTTGTCTGTCAAAACTTTCTGCATGACCATGAAATCTTTAAAATTGTTTTAGTTTTCTCAGCTAGATATAATTAAATGCCCCCAAGGTGGAAAAAAGTGCTGTCTTTGTACAAAAAACTTGATTGGGGAGCAACAGCAAAGGTTAATGACAAAATGGGACAATGACTCTCTCTGTAGATATATTATTCTTACAAACCATCATCTTTTCTTATGCATCAGTTGGAAATGGGCAGAGAAGGAGTGAGAACAAGTGAAAAATAGATGCAGAAGTGCCTCCTCTTTTTAGTTTTCAGTCGCATCCCTTTCAGCTTGAAATGTGAATCAGAACAATGAGATGTATGAGGGTCTGAGGGGGCAGCACAGAGAATACTGGCCTTGTACTCTGGTTGAAGCTTGACATTGATTAATGAGAATGTGTACATGGGCAGAATGTTAAGGAAGGTTCTGGAAGACATCAAGGGTGTAAAGAGAGGAAGAGTGTATGGATGGCAATGAAAACATTGATGGGCTGTCTCAGGAGGTGAGAGGTGAGGACCCCATGGCTTGGATACCAATCACAACTTACTTGCAAACAGACAATAGATAAAATACTTTTACATATACTAAAAGCCAGGTAAAAAAGAGACATTCAAAGCCATACTCTCTTCCTTATCTTTACACGTCTTTTCACCATAGCACATTACTATGTCCTCAGCTGTTTAAAAACACATGACAACAGCCAAATTTCCACCCAGTTTGCTTGTAGAGAAAGAGCCCAAAAGCTTTTCAGGATGATCTGAATACAGTAGTTAATACAGTAGGGTAATTCAAGCACAATCCAGGCCTAACCCACAAATTTGCCCTTGCTTCTCAGACTTATTTAGATGCCCTTGACTTTCCTTATTCAGAAACAATCCCTGCTGCTTTTCATAAGCTTGTCTTGCACTAAAAATATGTGAGTGTGTGTGAGAGCACACTGTTTATGAAGAACATGGAAAGTCAGGTACAGGTAAGTGTGTGTTTTCTGTTTGGTTATTTAGTCAAATCTTGCTCACTGTGTTTTCCTCAGGTATAGCTTTTCTTTTGTTTTCTTTGTGACACTTCATTATGACCCTAATCAACTAACATTTCTTGTCAACTAATCAACTTGTAATTTTTTTTGTAACACTAAATGACAAAGAGGAGATAGTGTGTTAGGAACGAAAGACAGAAGAGTGGTTATTGTTGTCGTGCTGCCTGCAGGCCATGGAAGATCAGCTTTCTACAGGAACATTCAGGGGCTGTGCATGGCCACCCAGAGAAGGATACAGTAACCGGACGGAAGAGTTAGAGAGTTTTATCTTGAAATGTGATGGTCAAGGCAGAGAAAACAATTAGAGGTGTGCTATGACTCTCCAAATAGCATGCAACCATAGATTCTTAAAACCCTTAAAACACCAGGGTGTCACATGAAACGTCAAGCCACTGTAAATTATACAATGACTTTCATGGTGGTCAACCTTTTTATAAAAGTAATTTTTGTAATTGCAGAGGCATAAACAGAGTTTTAACAATGTCTCAGCAAAATCTAAATACCAATTTGAAGTCTGCAATTCTCGTCACTTCTCATTTCTTCAAAATTGTTTAAATTATGCTATCCGCATTAGTCATTTAATATCTCAACCTGAGCCCATTTTGTTCTGCTGAGCAGATAGGGCACTTTAATTTATAAAAAAACAGTTTCAGGTGATTCACGGAAAAAGCATAACAACGATAAAAAAGTTGCTGTTGCCACATTGCGTGTTTTTGTAATAAATACCTGTAATACATACTTGACAACTTGAATACCTGTAATTACATACTGTAACAGTGTAAGGATATACTTCGGCTATCTACACACTGACCTCCCTGTATCACTCTTGGCCATTGAGCCAAGTGCTTCCTTTGGGCTTAGCCCAATTGTCATACATCTTTATGAAGTGTGTGGATGCAGCTCTGGCTTCCTTAAGACTAAAATGCATAGTCATGGCCAGCACAGAACTAGCTACATGGCATCAAGATGTCAGATGATATGAGGTTTTTAGGGCTGAGCCTGAATCCCAAGAGAAGCATGCTTTCTGCATTTCAAAGAACTTTTTTCCAGGGATAATTTGGGAATGCCAGATTCAGAGACTATTAGGTCCCACAATAGAAGAACAACCATCTACAGGTGGTGAAGTCCATTTGGCAGCGGTATGGCAGAGCAGAAGTGGATCTATTCGGCTTAGAGGAGTTGACCCAGAGTGTTATCCCACCCAACTCTGGAGTTGAGGAGTCGACCTCAGAGTGTAACAGAGTGTTATCTTGACAAATAATTTATGCTAACAACTGCCATGGTTTTAAATCTACATTATTATCCAATAACTTGGCCTTAAAATGCTTTAAAAATGCATGTGTAGGTCAGAAAAAGCAAGCTCCATTTCTGGACCTCAGTATTTATACCTACCTGCAACCCTGCATACAATCGTATTTGTATAGTAATTACTAATTGATTAAAGCTTGCATGCATAAGAATGTAAATGATGTGTAATGTCTGTACTATTTACCACAATGGTAAAAAAATCATACATAACAGATTCTGAATCCAATCATCTGATCAAATCATCAGAACAAACCCTAAACGTCCTTTCCTTTAATAACATAAATAGCAATATTTATAGCACATTTCATGTACTCTTATTCTCCCTTTTGTGCAACGCATGCTGGAAACCAGAATCATTTATTTAGCACAAACATAAATGGATCAACAAAATTTGGTTGTAATGAGGAGAAAAAATATTTTTTGTGTGCACCAACTGACATTTTAAGCTAAATACTGAAAATATTAATAAGAAAAAGCTGAAAATTTTCCACAAGAACATTATGTAAAGACTTTTCTTCATGCTCTGTCATTCCTTCCTGCTCAGCTTCTCCTCTAGTTTTTTTAATAAAGCTGTTTGCTTGTCAGCTCTTTTCAGGCACAAACCCCCAGCCATGTGAAAAGTTAATCCCCGTGTGTCTGCGAGCAGGCTCTGTCTCCCTGGGAACCCCTGTGCTCGGGCAGATTCAAGGACGTCCCTGACATGGCTGAAGTGGGAGGCTCGGGCCCAACCAGCCACTTGAGGCTGGGCCTCTCTCAACCACTTCTGTATTATTTCCTCCTTTTATTGAGCTTTCAGTGGGACAGCCTGACACTGGGATTTTGGATTTACATCTTCAAGTACTAATCAAGTTGAAAGATGACAGTGGGGAAAAATAGATCTTTTAATGTATGTCTATAACCCCTTTCACACTTCCACTTGAGTCCTATCTTCTGTGTGACACCAGAATACTGAACAAGCTATGACTGCTGAAAGGAAAGCAGAAATGTGCTTATAAATTCTCAAATTGTTTCCAACATTTGATTTAATAGATTTTACCTTTTTTGTAATGTTGTTACCAAATGGTTTCCAACCAACGAACCAGAACCAGCAAAATGTTGGATTTGACTTCAAAAGCTAAGAACAACACCAATAAGCTGTCATAGTTCCCTTTCAAAGGAAACATTACAGCAACATAACAGCAACTGGTTTGACACTATGGAGAACACCTCCAGTTTGAATCTCATGTCCCGCTGATCATGTCTCGGTCTGTTAAACTCCTGTATGTTTGGATATTTAGGCAGAATACAATGCCACGATAAAATGTTGTCAAAGCACTTGACCTAAGGTATCTAAAATCTATTTTAGAAGTCTTTTTGAGTGCAATTGCTCACTACAGGAGATTACTGGCTTTTTAGGAGTCCATTTATTTTAGAAGTCTATTTATCGCTGTCTTGGGGAAACAATAGACATATTAGTAATAAAGTTATGTACAATGTGTGATTTTCCTTTTTTAAGGGGAAGGCTATTTGCTTCTCACTGCATGTGAGTCTAAAGAGACTAAGAAGCTCATTATAAAGAAGGATGTTCTACTGACTAGACGCTAGGCGTCTAAATCCTTTCTATTTGCCTAGGTCTCTCCCTTTCGTCCCCCTCCCACTCATCCCCCTTCTTATGCTCTCCCAGACCTGAAAGCAGCAGAAATTAGTTTTAAGGAAAACAAGTGTGATTGGGTCTGTAAAGGTCAAGACAGACTTTGTTCCGTCTGAGGGTTTATCTAAACTATAGCTGTGTTGAACAATAGAACAGAGGTGGCTGACAGAAACCCAAGCTGTCAGGGGTAAATTACTGCACTGATAAGACTGAACTAGAAGCAATGAAGTGCAAGAGCTCAAGAAAGACACAGAGGAGAACTGGAAAGACTCACTTGATGACAGAAAAAGAAAAGACTAAAGAAGAGACAGAATACCCTTGTTATAAAACCTACAGTAACATAGCCAGCATCTAAATAAAAACAACAGAAATACTAAAACATTACAATATACAGTAGACTAATATTTTTAATTTACTTAAAGCATGCACAAAGGGCCTGTTTCAGAAATGTGGTTAACCAAGTTGCCATGGTGAATCATAATATCTGTGCTCTATTCATAATTGCTTTTAATAGTCATGGTGCATGTGGTTAACGCAGAGTTAACCTACTCAGAGTTGACTTTACTAATTTCAGCTGTTCTAAAATCGAAAACTCCAGTTTCCAAACTCAGAGTAAGTCAACTCAATGTTAAAGTTTAACACTGGTTGAACCACTTTTTCTGAAACGGGCCCAAAGCCTGGGAAAAGTGCATACACAAAATTAACTATTTATTATCAATAATTTTAATAAAACTTACCTCAAAAAATCTTAAAATATATAACAATGTCTTTTACTCACCCTGAATTTTCATCCTGGAATTTCCTAAGACATCCTAAGATCTGGTAAAAGGTGTTTCAGATGCATAATTATGCTTCTTTGCACCTTTAGACAATACCTCCCCAATTAAATGCAATTACTACTAACACCTCTCTTTTTCCTCCTCTTTTCTTCCATACCTCTCTCTACTGTCTCTATAAAAAAAGGTGAGGTGGGACAACTGCACTTGTTTACTTATGCTATACTAGTCTAGGGGAAATGGTACCATGCTTATAAGATTGTTGTCTTTTTCAGTTGGTGCACTGTTTCTATTGTTCCTTCAATTGTACGGCACTTTGGATAAAAGCGTCGGCTAAATGCATAAATGTAAATGTAATGTAAATGCTATGAGAATGCTGCTGATTTCAAATTAATTTTAAAAGCCTTTTTGTCCTTCACATCTGTGTTGGGCATTTCCTAAATCGCTGTGAAAAGGACTTCTATAGATTAGGGTTTCTATAGAACTTGTCTTAAAGCATGATTCAGCACTTGAACATTACCAGACAGATAAACAGGCAATGTCAAAGTCATTTCTTTTTCAAAGAGATTTTAAATATAAACCTCACATCCTGCTACCCAAAATCCTCAGAAGTGTTTGTCACTTTGTCAATCAATGTGTTAATCAGTATCTTTGAAAAATAAATAGAGGAGAAAACACCTTTAAGCCTATTAGTAAACTGAATTCATAAATACATACAGGGGTCAAGCTGTTAAAAGAAATAAAGCAGCAGAGGTGACTCAGAAAATCATTATTTATACAATTCAATGACATCTTGACACACTAGTGGATTTCCAAAAAAGACTGTTGGTGAGTGAGCCATGCCTCCTGTCCAGAATAATGACAAATTTAATGTTTTACACTGTGAAACAGAATGTTGTCATTGTAGATGACAATGGCCCTCATTGTAGGTCTAACCTGCTGCTGAATCTAGGCACCTATGAGAGACAAAGACATTCTCAATAGTTTTTCATATGTGTACCACTTAGTGGGTGTTTCCATATGTTGTGTCTAACACATAACGCCTATCTCATACATTCATGTCTCCATAATGTTCCCCTCATCAAGAGAGATTGAGAAATTGTCTCAGGTTTTGCTTAGCGGTAGGCCACTTCCTAGACTTTATGGTAAGTGCCTACTCCCATCAATGCCAGGAGGTGCCTTACACATAATCTGAAAGATTATGATGCAACTGAAGCACTTGTATGAGTAACGCTACAGCTTGTCTGTATCTGCTCCACAAAGCTCACAGCTCTTGTTGTGCTTTGTATAGAAACGCTTTGTATAGAGTGTCATTGACATAAAATTGAGTGACCAAAAAAAGGAGGTTATCTCAGTTTTGTATGTAACCTCTTTTTCCTGAAAGAGTAAATGAGATGTTGTGCCCTTCATGCCACAGAACTGAGCTACACCACTGAGGGGTCTGACACATTATGACTTCTTGGGACAATATCTGAGTGAGTGTCACACGCTAGCCTGATTATATACCATGGTATCCAGATTAGCATGCAAATTCCACTTGCCAGTTTTCCTTAAATTTTCCTATGTCCTGAAATAATGCCAAGAACAAACCCCTGGTGTCATCACCTCAACAAAATTCTGTTTTTGTCACAACAAAGAGACAACTGTTGCATTAATAAGAGACCCAGCTCAATTCTGTATATTAACTCGTTTGTTAGAAAAAAAGTGAAAGTGACATATTTTTGTCAGTTGTGGTTACCCATAATAAAAATCTGACCTCTGTATTTAATCCAGCACTAAGCAGCTATCACTGCAGCACCCAGGGAGCAATCATGGGTTAGGTGCCTTGTTCAAGGGCATTTCAGTTTCCTTTCAGGAACTCGAGCTGCGTCCATATTCTAATATATCTTTATATATTGGTTGATCTTAGCTCCTTTGGAGCTGTTTGCAATTTGACATCGAGATAATTCTCGTCCACATAGCTGGGGTTCAGACTTAAAGAGAAAGTGTGATTTCTCTGGTTCAGAGAACCACTTATCTGGGTGTTGGATTGGACATTGATGCAGGCACGTATGTCTCCCGCTTGAGTAGGATCAATCCTTTCTGCAGTCACGAGAGTCAGACAAGGCCAGTCACTTACTGTAAAGCAGTTTTAGCAACTGCTAGGCCTAATGGCAGCAGCTTCTAATGTGATTTTGTTTGGCCTGCTGTACATAAGGCCCCTACAGGGGTGGCTCAAGACCAAGGAGTTTTTCCCTGAGGGGTAATCCAGTCCACATCATCAAGGTCACAAGACATTGCCTCCATACCTTAGATGTGTGGAAAAAACCTTGGCTCCTCTCAGGGCCGGTGCTGGGAGCTCTTGGTCACCGCATTATGCTAGTGACAGATGCATCTTTCACCGGTTGGGGTACGGTCATGAGGGGCCGCCCAGCCTGTGGTCTATGGAAAGGTTGCTATCTTATTATGCATATTAACTACTATGCATATCAAATGCCAGCAGTGTTTCGACTCTAAAGCATTTCATCCCAGACCTGAGAGACCGCCAACACCGCAGTGGTGGAAACTACTGGGCCTGACGGCAGCTGTGCCCAATGAAATTCCTTTTGCCTGCTGTGCAGGGGACCCCTACAGTAATGGCTTGAAACCAAGGTCTTTGTCCCAGAGTCGGAAACCCACTTCAGACGATCAAGGTCACGTGCCTTAGACATGTAAGGAAACCTTGGTTCCATTTTTAGGGCCCGGTACTAGGAGGTCTTTGTCGCCGTGTAATGCTTGCGACAGACGCATCCCTCTCTGGTTGGGGAGTGTCCACATCTGCGTGGAGGTTGCCATCTTACTTGGCACATCTACTGCCTGGAAATTGTGCAGTGTTTCTAGGTTTGAAACCTTTCCTCCTGGATCTAAAATACCGGCATGTATTGGTGGTCCCTGGGGAAACTCCTCTAATTGAGAGCAGTTCACTTCCCTGGATGCAACTTTGGAGCAGACTTCCTGTCAAGATGGGCCAAGGCCCGGGGATTAAATGCTTCACCATGAGGTTGTAAAGCACATGTAGAAGCTTTGGGCAAGCCCAATTTGGACCTCTTCGCCCCTTAAGATGGCGCAATGTGCCCTTTGATTCTCTCTGGCTTATCCAGCTCCATAGAGTCTGGATGCCATGTTATAGACTTGGTCGAGACTTCGTCCGTGCCCCCTTTTCCATGACCTCACTGCTCCCAAGAGTTCTGGAAGAACATGCCGGGATGCAGTATTTGTGCTCTTGGCTTGTGCTTTCTGAGCCGAGTGTGGTTCTTGGATCTGATATCCCTCCTAGCTCTCCCTGGAGAATCCCCTTGAGAGGTGACCTCCTGTCTCAGAGCTGCAGAACCTGTGGGTATGGCCCCTGAGAGGGCACAACTCATAGCTTCTGGTCTCTCAAATGTGGTTGTTGATCTTACATCTCCCTCAAAGAGGGAGCTCTTGATCTTACAATCAACTACTTAACCAGTACACCTCAACTGCCCATTAAGAAGAGACCACAAGTCTGAGTATGACTCTGGATGACTGCCATTTCTGTTTCAAGAATTAGTTGAAAGGATACTGGATTGAGCTCCTTGATAATGTAAAGGGACCAATATACCTGGGCCTTGCTCCTGTCACAGTAGGTATAACCATTGTAAGTATTACCAACCTGTTAAATGCAAAATAATACTCGAAATGTCCAGTAGAGGTCATAAAAGCTGACTTCCATTCATCCCTCTCATGATGGTCAGCGTTTTCTAGAGCCAGTAGGGGAATTTCTTCTTGATGGAGAACCTCCACACACATATGAAGAAGACCCAAGCTAACTTTATGTTGACAGATTTTAGAATAGTTTCAGAGATAGATTTGTCTCTCATTGGCAGAGGGCACTACAGATTCCCAGCTGACACACAGTTAATAAGTGTGGTGACCAGAAAGGATCAGATACATAAGGACATACAAGGATCAGTAATAAACATTTGGGTAGTGAGAGGAAGAACTGATACAAGATATTTGGGTATAGTTTGCCAAAGGGTTTGGTGGTCTGATGGGTCAGTTATGAAATGATTACATCACCACAGAGACATAGCCCTTGCTCAGCTCAGCTATATATCATCCAGAGTTCCGTCAAATATAACACTGTATATTGTTTGTGCATAGGTTCTGGATTAGGAAAGCTTGGCACTGGTTGGTGTATAAGGGAGCTATTCTGGTCCTGGGTGGTTTCTAAACAACCCTACATGATGTACTACTTTGAGGATGCACTAATTATGTTGTTTGTGGTAAGATGCATTATTAGGAAAATGTGTGTCTAAATATTGTAAGGGGGCAGAGCTTCTTCCAGCATTCTAGCTTCTTCCAACACTTTTCATTGCTTTAAATGATAAAGCTGAACCCCAATGGAAGTATCCTCAGCAGGATTACCGAAAAAGGAGCCACAAAACTCAGTCCACCCTTTAAAAGGTTATTATTTTTTAGTTATTATTATAAATTATATTTTAGCTCTGTTGGGAATCATTGTGGATGCAATGGGACTTGTAACGATGGCAAGTGTAGTAAGTGAGCGGTGCAATGTTTTGTTTTATAGTGGCTGGATTACTAAGTGAACAACAAAATACATTTACCAGTTCTTCAGACATGGTCTACTGGTTAAGAAGCACTGGCAGGTAGCAACTAAAATTGCTCCCCGGCACTGCAGGGATAGGTGTGCATGTGTTCACCCCTCACAAAGGATGGGCTAAATGCAGAGGTCACATTTCATTTAACTGTAACGGTCAAACACATGTCAGTTTTAAACTGACAAATACATGTCAGTTAATCATTACATGAGTATCAATCCAACATACAGCAATCCTAACCATAAATGAGACTGAATTGTTTGTGTCCATTGCCAGTCTATTAGTCTGCATACCAAGCATTTACCATTGTCTGTTTCCCTGTGCATGATTACCTGGATTTGGAAACCACTACAGTCAAGCAATTACAGAGGTTCCTGGGGTTCGCTAATTTTTATTGCCATTTCATCTGGAATTATAGTGTGATTGCAGCACCTCTGATGTCACTTCTCAAGGGAAGACCCAAGCGGATTGTCTGGAACCCAAAGGCAGACCAAACTTTCAAAAACCTAAAATACAGCTTTACCACAGCACCCATCCTTAAACATCCAGACCCTAACTTTGCCTTTGTAGTGGAGGTGGATGCGTCTGACTGTTGCATGTGTCACAACAACATGCCTTGTCATGGCAACACAATCTCCAGTGGAAGATTTGACTCCTGAGACGATTATGCCACCCTTTGTCATCTTGGTTCCCATATCATGGGATATAATGGAAGAGATTCAGAGAGCACATACCCAGGAACCTACGCCAGCTAATTGCTCTGCTACCAAGATCTACGTGCCAGCTGACCTACGGCCTAGGGTGACCTAGGGCCTAGGGTCCACACCGTTCTCAGTGCAGGGCATCCAGGTATTTCACACACCATTCAGCTCATGCAGAACTCCTTTTGGTACCAAAAGCATAAGCCAGCCATCCCTTATGCTTAAAAAATACTGTGTTGGTGTGACTGCCCTACCTGCCCTGTATGTGCACTGAGAACTAGAATAATCAATTTAAATTGGCTAATGGCCTCCATCAAAGAAATGTCAGAGGTATTACTGACATTTTTGACTTGACCAATCCTTTATGCATAAAAAAGGGTTGACTGTCAATGATGCAAAACCAAATGTTGGTCAACAGCAATGACAGAGACCACAACAGCCCTATTGATGTCATGTGGACATAAGTGAGGGTGGTATGTCACAATATAAGTGCCATCAAAATATTTTTCTACAAAAAAATTTGCATAGACAAAAACTATTTAATTTTGTGATGTTGGAGCTGTGTCACAGTAGGAAATATTTTTGTGGAGGTTCTTTGTGTGCTTATGTGAACAATATGATTTAGTCCAGCCTGCTAGCGTCTATGGTAGAAGATCACTTTTGTATTACATTAAAAATTATACTTAATTTATTTTTACAACACATGCATTGAAAAAGCAAGCAAGGCACTTTATATTCAATCAAAGCAATACATTTTTATTTTAATTCAACTTTAATGTATTCTTTGTGGTGTACTCCACAAATGCCTAGTATCCCAGCAATTTTAAACAAGGGCTTGCAAACAGAGAACTGAATACTGAAATCAGGACAGACAGTGTCAAGGCACTGTGTTCAAGTTGAGAGTTGTTAGGACAAGGATAACAGAGTCAGCCATGGGGAAGAAAGCTTCCTGTCATGTGGAATGGAAAAAAATAATTAAGGCAAAAATATAAAAAAACACCATGGAAAATCAAACTGTCACATAGACCAAAGGCTCAGAAACATTTCCAGCACCAAGTATCACTAAGTCAACATCACGGCAAATAAGAGAAAACTGCAGGGGAGAACTTTGTTCACCTAGATGAATAATGTTAAAATGGAAAAGTGTCATAAAGGCAAATAGAGAGTTTGCATTGCAGCAAAGTCATCCCTAGGTCAAATCTTTTGAAGTTAAGAGATGGGAAAATGGAGAACTGCTGACACAAAACTAGTGTATGATGGTTTAGGATACCTGCAAGTCACAAGTACCGGTAGTAAATCCAGTAGAAATACATTTTGAATGCTGGGTAATGTACAAAAATTTCTATAACATTTTACACAAATTACAATTGTGTAAAATAAAACAAAGCGTTATTCATTTTTATTAAAATTAAAAATATTTATATTTCATTTATAATTTTATTCATTTTAAAATAAAAATATACTTTTAATACTGAACAATTAATATTCAATGTCAATTAATACAATTTATTAATTGACAATTACATTTTTAAAGCAATCCTATTGCATGTAAAATATGCAAAAAATAAATGCATTTCCAGTCAAAAAATGAACGTTGTCCATCCCCTCCAGCACATCAGTGATGGTCTCACTAATGGCATGTAACTCCGAAACACACAGTCATAGCAGCATGTTCTGTGCTCACACTGTCCCCTCTAGGTTTGTCCGGCAGTATATGGACACATACACAAAGGTACTGTGACAGCAGTCCCCTATGAAACTAATCTGACATCATATAGCATTGGATTGTCAGCTCTCCTATTCCATCTATGCCCCAGCTAGTGCCATCAAACTATCAAACCTCCAAATGGACATGGCCACAGGCTATCAACCCTTCACCTGGGACCCCAGAGCCCACTCAGAAAGAAATTTGATTGAAAGCTTCTGTGGTTAGATTCTCTATTATGACATGTTGGTATCATAAGCAACCATAATAATATAAAAATAGATGGGGTCTGTCTTTTGCTCCTGATCAGTGCTTCGTGCATAGAGATTCTGTGGGGGCCAAAGCCTGGGGTTAAGTGTCTCTGAGATTGAGCTGTCCGTCTCACTAAAATGAATCTGAGTTAACACCTCTTCAGCCAAGACAGGACAGCCTGGGGACAGACAGTAGAATATTTCCTGATCCACCTGCAGACACTGCTTTTTAACCCACACCTGCATGAACACATACACGCATCAGCTGATTTTCAAAATCCAGTGAGCAATCTACCTAAACCATGTAGGTTTATAACACTTGGAGAACGTTAGTCAGTAGCATTCCTATTCATTACTTGGAACCTTAACCTCCCTGCCTACAAGATACAACCTTTTGGTCATTTTCCACAAATTTCCTGTCTTTTAGTGTGATTACACTTCTTTTTCTAAACAGTACAGCATTATGTGTATTATGTCATTTTTGTGTACAATTTGTACATTTATACATATTATCTAAAATATAGGTCATGCTAGTTATATTTTTTTTTAAATATAAGCTTATGAATGCTTTGAGTCTAATGTAAAGAATCATATTTATTTGGTATGTGTTGGCACTGCCTACATTGAGCTTTTGAATCATTCAGTTACATGCTGAAGATAGTGACTTATGTAAGTACCCCAAGGCAGCTTTAAAATATTTTGAGGAGCTTCATTGAAGTGTTTATTCAATTATAATGCTACAAATCAGGCACTGGAGCTTTGGTGTGAACCTCTTTTGATCCCATGCAGCTTAAAATGCAGAAAGCATATATGCATCACACCACAAACGCAAACCAAGGAATGACATTGGTTACCCTGAAAAATGCATTGTCTAAAATAATCTAGGAATGTTTAAAGCAAAAAAAAAATCTTTTTTAATCTGTAATTAATAGTTAAATGCCCTGCCACTGATTGTTGCTAATGTTCAAAAACGCTATTGGTAAAATGGAATATCACTGTGTACGGTAACGTGTGACTTACTGCATACTGTAGAGCTTTACTTCACAATGCTTTTTGCATTTTAATATACTATTTTTGTATATACTATAATATATTAATATACTATAACCACAATCTAAAAAATATGTTTTTTGACAAGTTATTTAAAAATGATAAGTTTTATTTGGAACCGTATCTTTCTGAAGAACCTTTTGGTTCTGAAAAGGTTTTCTGTATCAAAAAAGGGTTCTGTACAGTGTTACCAACTATTTTTAATGAAAAGTATTTCAAGCCTGCTTAAAAAGTCACATGTTGCCAGATGACATTACATGCTAATTTGCATGTTCATAACATCACTGTGTCGTTAAAACTGTTAAGATTTTACATTTACCTTTAGCAGACACATTTATTCAAAGCAACTTAAAGGGTGGGAAAACATCTTAGGTTACGTATGTAACCCTGGTTCCCTGAAGGGAACGAGACCCTGTGTCAAAGCGCTATGGGAATGGCTACAGCTTTAATGCACTCTGAATCATGTCAAACCCGTCCAATTGGGGGATGATGATGAGGTGACCTCACAAACAGGAAGCTTAAAAGCATGTGAGTTGCACAACTCTAGTAAGCATCAAACATGAATAAAGCAAGTGCAAGCAGGTGGTACCAGAAGTATACGGGGAACCAGGGTTACATTTGTAATCTGAGAGGGTCCTTTTTAGGAACTTAAGCTGTGTCGAAATGCTATGGGAACGAGATGCCAACTCTGCCATAATGAAGGGACCCCCGCTCTGTGTTTAAATGAGCCTTAAGGCATAAGGACAGAGTAACTAGGGAAAATGCAAATGGCAAATGGCATGTCAAAGGAGTGGACCATACGACAGCATCGCAGATGTCCTGAATTGGAACACCTGTAGAAAGGGACTTAGAGGCCGTCATTCCCCGAGTAGAGTGAGCCTTGGTTTCCAAGGGAGGGGGAAGTCCTTAGGAAAACGGTTTTTGTGCAATATGGATTGCTTTGACAATCCATCAACTAAGCAGGCTGGTCCCTCTTGTGTGGGCCACAACAGAAAGGACCTGAAGGTCACCAACTCTCCTCAGAGAGGTGATGACTAAAAGGAAGGCCTCCTTGGCCGACAAATGTAGGTCAGAGATCTGAGCGATAGACTCAAAAGGAGGAGCACATAAAGCTTGAAGTACTATGGCCCAGATCAGGCCCCAGGCCCCTCAAAACTTTCTATGTCCAACTTCTCAGTGGAAGAAAGATGACGAGCTAATTCCCTTTCTTGGGCAGAAGAAAATGCAGATTATGCCTCGGTACCCAGAGAAAGGGAGGACCTGATGGGTGAAGAACGAGATAGGGACAAGCCTGTTTCAATTCCCTCTATCAAACCCCACGAATGTAGCTGTCGTTCCGCCTCAGCGGAAGCGGGACCAGCACTGTGAGGAACACTGGCGAGGGCTCCAGAAAAAAGAGTGTTAGTGGGAAGAGCTCATCTGGTAGAGCATTGTGATAGCAGTGTAAAGGATGTGGGTTTGATCCCAGGGGAATGCAAGATTAAAAAAATGTATACATTGAAGAGCTCATTAAAAAAAATGTATACATTCAATTCACTATAAGTTGTCTGCCACATGAATATGAATCATGTAAATGTAATATGTCTTTAAAGTAACAAGTTAGGTCGTTTAATATGATAAACTGAGCTAATTTTTACATTTTAACATTTTAAAATTAGCCAATATATTTAAACTTTTATATTTATTATAATATATTTAAATAAACAATGAAAGACAATTGGGCAATAGAAAAGGAAAACATAACCTTCTCAGCTATTGTTGACCATACTGGACATATAATTCCTATAGATGCAACGCTGATGAAAACTGATTTAAAAATTTTAAGTTACAGTTAATTTACTTAGACCAGTATCTATGATGATTTGGGCTATATTTATTAAATTATCTTCTTTTCATGTGTGATTTTAAATGAACAAAATAGTACAGTTTATATGAAAAGAGAATGGGGGGTTGAAGGATTGGCATTAAGTGAGCAAGCAGCCCACATCTGATCTTTCATATAGGGGGTATCAGCATGTGCCCTAATGAGCTTACAGCGGCAACTTCAATATCATCCAATGTCATGTTGAAATGAAAATTAATAGTTCAATATGGCTTAATGCAAATGGAATGCATCTCTTATAAACCATATCATGTGCCGTGACCAAATGGGTGTATTCTAATATATGTTATATTTTGTAATCAAGGATTTGAAAATTGGTATTAAATAGAATTCAAGGACAGATGGAGAAGGAAAACTAGGAGACAAAGAACAGAAATATGGAGTGCAAACTTTACATCTGTAATGTGCTCTCAGCCTATGAGCTAGTCATCGCAGAGACATCAGTGGTCAGTGATGGTCAGTGATGCCCCTGTTGTATAGTAGACTCCTTTATAGTAGGTATCCTGTCTTTGTAGATAGGTAAGAAGACTCATAACCACTAGTTCAAATCATGAAATGGCAATTATGGGTGATAGGGCACCCTAGTTCCTTCATGGTTTTAATTTTTGGTTTAATATAGGACAGGACCCACAAATATTTCTATTAACTTTATGACAATGGCAATTAAATCAAAATGTTTACAAAAAATTATACCACGTGGTCTCCACGTACCTCCCATTCGTAACTTGTTGCTTTAACTGTGGCTCTCTCTAGCCCATTGTATGGTCCGAAGCGTTCTCCCATACGAATTTCGGCCTTGGCCCAGATTCCAAGGCCAGCCCCTGGAACTGATGACTCCCTGAGTTCCAGGTCAGAAGGGATGGGAATATCATCAGGAATGTAGACAGGCACCTCATAGGGTGACACCTCTTCAGGAGTGAAGTCCTCATTGCAGGGCTGAGGGGATGTGAGCCCCAAAGCATTGGGGGACATGATGCTGTCTTCTGTTTCCTCTTCTGCACTTTCGCTGGTCATAAGATTATGTTCTGTGTCATACATGCTGTCTACTGCCTCACTGTCATCTGAAAGACAATGTAAAAAAAGACATTTGCGATACTTTATCAGCATAAATGCAAAAAGCATTTTAAATGCTCTCCAGATGCATTTCTCTATATTATAAACAAATAAAATCATTCCCATTGCATATTACAGTTGACCTCAAACTGCATTTAAACTCAGTTTTACTTCTGTAATATAATTTTGTATTAAATGGAATATTTAACTAGATGAAATGCAGAGACATTTTATTTTTTATTGGTTAGGAATTACTTGAGACTGTACACCCATTAATGTGAATGTGTAGATAATGTGCAAATACACCACACAAAATAACTTCAAAAGATAAAAGCACATTATGTATGTAGTCATTTCACAGTGACATTCATTCATTAACAACTCCAGACACACAACATACGTGTAGAGAGGCAAAGGACTTCAAATAAAGCATTAATAACAATCCAACACTCCACTAACATCAAAACGTTGCCAGCATACATGAATATTCAAACTAAACCTCTCAGGGTTTTTTTTGTTCTTATTATATGTTATATTTTGCTAATTCATAAAGTGACTATGAATTAGCTAAATGTATTTCTGTATCAACATCCTTGTTGGTCCTGGAACAACATGTTCAATAATCACTTGAAGTTTAGGGGTAGAGTTTAAACTAGGCTTAGATCTGGATTTAGGAGCTTCAATAATTTTAAGATACTTAATTTATGTTTGGGGTAAGGGTGGAGAATCAATACAAGATGTTGATTCACATTTAAATTAGGCTTACTATGAAGAGTAAAGGTTTAGTTAACTACAGTTCTTTAAATGCACTATTTAAACTCTGATGTCCTATAGGTTGCTGTGATGGTGCCATGTTGCTTATAGTTCCAACAGCAAATGCCCTGCAGCCTAATGGCGCTGCCGGCAATCTGTTTATTTTCACTGTCTGTCTGACAGCATCATTCCGATACTTATTATCCAAGAGGTGCATCTCTGATTTCTTAAAATAGTGTCTGCTTATCACAAGTCTTCTTAAATGCTTTAAGTGCTGGAATTGGCTATGAACTGACACGTCAGTTCTGGTGATGTTACACAAACCAGAATTACAGATTCAAAATTAATATAAACTAAACTAGATTACATTAGGTTACATTTTTTGAAGATAATGCCTTGACATGCAAAACTTTACAACACAATGTTAGTGTTATGTGCTAAGTTGTTGCTTTGGTGCTCTGAGTGAATGTTAATATGTTGCTATGGCATTGCTAGTGGTTTGCTGATGAACATAGGTTAACCTCCAGTCTTTATTCTTGGCCCTAGACATTGTTTAGATTTTTTTGTACAATGTGCTTTTTAATAAGGTTTCATTCATGACCATGGCACAATCTTTAAATAATTATTATAATTTGATGCTTTGAATGCATAAACAGTGTTGCCTGTATCTCTAATATTTAATTTAGCATTATACAGGCCTTTTCCAAGACAGTAGCTGTCACATTTTACCTGCCTCTAAAATTTGATACAAGACACATCCTGTTTCCATAACAATGATGCAAGTCATTTGTAGCACTTCTGTAGTCAGAAATCAGCACTAATTAGGCTAGAATTACACCAGGAGTGCTTCTTATTAGTCCCCTTAACACGTTTATTACTCCAAACTACAACATAAAACACTTGTTTGTTACTTACAAAATAGTAACTAACAAATATAAATCTTAAGTATACATAAAGTGGCTATAAATTAAAAAAGAGAAAAAGTTTTACAGAGCCAACTTGTTCACATTCAAATTTTATTAGTCACATACATAATCGTACACAGTATGACATGTAGTCAAATGCATTTACACCTGCTGACTCTGGGAAGAAAGAGTGTTATTTAAACAACAGTAAAAGTAAACAGTAGAACAGTAAATAGAAATCTTAAAAGAAAATAAGAACATAATACACGTATCTACATAAAAGGATACAAAGTAATAAATACAAAAGTATGTTTGTGTTGTGTAAAAAAATATACAGCCAGTTGTGTTGTGGAAAAACACACTAATAATACAGACATTACAATAGTAATGATGATGATGATAATAATAATAATAATAACAGCATCAATGGATGTGCAATGCAGATGTGCAAATGAAGCAGGCAATATTGAAGAGTCCTACAGTGAGAAAACATTGTTGAGAGACTGTATAGCCTATGGGAAGAAACTCCTTTTTAGTCTCTCAGTGTTGGTCTTCAGGGAGTGGAAGCGCCTCCCTGACCTCAACAGTGCGAAGAGACTTTTGTTGGGATGGCTGAGGTCCTTCACAATCTTCCTGGCTTTGGTCCAACATTGCTTGCTGTAGATTGTGTGCAGGTCAGCGAGCTTGGTACGGATGATGCGTTCAGCTGATCGCACCATGCTCTGGAGAGCTCGTCTGTCCTGCATGGTGCTGTTCCTGAACCAGGTGATGATGTTTGCTGTCAGGATCCTTTCTATGGTGCAGGAGTAAAAGTTCCTGAGCACCTTAGCAGGCAGTTTAAAGTGTCTCAAGCGTCTGAGGTGGAAGAGACGCTGACGGGCCTTTCTCACCACTGTGTTGATGTGACAGCACCATGACAGGTCCTGCGTGATGTTTACACCAAGACACCTGAAGCTGTCCACTCTCTCTACTGGGCAAACTTTATGATGTTAGTGGAGTTAGTAGTGGCCATACAGTCATATGTGTACAAGGAGTACAGCAGGAGTTAAGGGTAAGTGAGGCTGAGACATGTCTGTCCATCCTGACTGCCTGTGGTCTGCCGGTTAGAAAATTACAGATTCACTGACAAAGAGATGGGCTGAGTCCCAGGTGCTTCAGCTTGATGGTGAATGTGGAGGGGATTATGGTGTTAAACGCTGAACTGTAGTCCACAAACAGCATTCTAACATAGTTCCCCTTTCTGGTGTCCAGGTGGGTGAGTGATTTGTGGAGGAGGTGAAAGATTGCATCGTTGGTTGAACGGTTATGGCGGTAGGCAAACTGTAATGGATCCAGTGTGTCTAGTAGTGAAGTTATGATGAAGTCTTTGACCAGCCCCTCAAGGCACTTCATCACTACTGAGGTCAAGGCTACAGCACCGTAGTCATTGAGGGAAGCAGGATGGGATTTCTTTGGGACAGGAACAATGATGGACACTTTGAAGCACGTGGGGATCGTCGGCTGGGTTAAGGAGAGGTTGAATATTTCTGTGAACACTGGTGCTAGCTGATCAGCACAAGCTCTGAGGAGCTCTGCTTTCCTGGTTTTCACTCTCCTAATGGCTTTCCTCACAGCATGTTTGCAAATGATGAGCGTTTTCCCTGTGTTGGCAGTCTCTTCTTGTCTGCAGTCATTGGCGTTAGCTGAAGTATTAGCTTTAACGCACAGTATCATCTGATAGTTTCCTGATGAATCCTACAACTGCTTCTGTAAACACATTGATGTCATCGGAGCTGTGACGGAACATGTCCCAGTCAGCATCATCCAGAGCGTCCTGCAGAGCAGCCACCGATTGGTCTGTCCAGCGTAAGCCCTCCCTCAGAACAGGAGCTTCCTGTTTAAGACCTTTGTTTATATTTTGGCATGAGGAAGATGGCGGCGTGGTCAGATTTCCCAGACGGAGGGCGACTGTAGCCGTCTTTGTAGCTGTCTTTAACTGTGGTGTAGCAGTGGTCCAATGTCCTTTCTCCTCTGGTGGGGCAGTTGATGTGTTGAACAAAGTTTGACGCTGCACGCTTGAGGTTGGCGCTGTTTCCTGGTGTTGTGTCCTGTACTGTGTGAGAGCTTCATGCAGCTCGCATAAAGCAGTGTCCGTGTCCGCATGAGGCGGAATGTAAACGATGGTAACTATGACCAATGTAAATTCACAAGGAAGATAGAAAGGATGACATTTGATGGTTAATTGTAACAGATTGGGTGTGCAGGAGCGTGATAGAGAAACAATGCTTGCGGTGTTGCACCAGCTGCTGTTCACCATTAAGCACACGCTGCCTCCTCTTGACTTCCCCGATACCAGCCTCCTGTCCATGCGATGAACTGAGAAGAACTTGGCTGGTTGGATGGCATGGTCCGGTACTGCTGGGCTCAGGCATGTCTTGGTGAAGCAGAAGACATTGCAGTCCCGAATGTCTCTCTGGAACTTAACCCTGGCCCTAAAGCTTGTTTTCCAGTGACTGGACATTAGCGAGCAGGATGCTAGGCACAGGAGTGCAGTGTGCACAGGCTCTCAGCCTGTTCCTGATGTCGGCTCTTTTTCCACGGGGCCTCCGTCTCGAGTCGCGTCCTTTGTTCTCCCTCAGGATGTCACTCGGCCAGCTTGGATCCGTGGGTCAAAAACGTCTGATTGTAAGTACACTGTATATCAATAGAAATAAGAGTGTCTCTATCATACACAGTGCTTCCCATTCTGAAAAAACTGCTGGTCTGAAATGACAGAAAAATAACTTAAAATACGAAAACAAGTAAAAGGGGGTCTGAGCAGCCGTGACGGCAGCCTGCCTCACTGGCGTCATCTTACATTTTAGAATCAATGTTATCAAATACAAGGTTGTGTCATGTAACTTTCTCATGTAATGTCACACCCTGGTTTTTATCTGATGACTAACTAGCTGTACATGCTGACAGTAAATTATTTTTTACTGTAATTTATTCAGTATGATTTGGACAAAATCATTTTAGAGGAAAATGAATATGCATGCTTGTGACAAAAAAACAAAATAAATCACATAATATATTCTAAAATAAAAACGAACAAATCTTCTGTCATCTTGTGATGTGTTAACGTCAATATTTTAACGATCAGTCAGATATGAGTCTCAAACAGTCAGACAATTAACCTTAAAGAACATGTAATCCAGTAGTAGCTTTCCTTTTTCACAGATCAGTTTTATCAAGTTTTTTGACCATTGCATATCTGGTGATGTTTGCAAGAATCAAAAAGGAATTTAAAAGCAATTAAACGTTTTCTTTCCCATTTCTGGCAAAAGACTTCAGTTAATTTTCAACAACCAGAGTTGGAAAATCTATTAAATTAATCTATTAAAGCCTCTAGTTAAAGAGGCTTTTTGTGCAAGTATGGCTCATTACACTGAAAAGTGTAATCTGAACGACATTTATGAGATGTAATTTTGATTAAGAAAATCATTTCAGAAAAACAAAAACACAAAGCAATTTATTTGATAACAAATGATATATCAGCCAAGAATGGGCCTAGTTATAAAATTATGTAGCGTCATTCTTAATTGAGCACAATGGTATGGTGTTGTTAAAGACAGCTGAATGGGCCCCTCAGCCCCTGAAGGCACATATAGGAGCCATCCACATTTTGCATACAACAATACCAAGAGTTGGCAGAAAACAGATCCAGTATCATTGGCAGGCTTATGCAGCTATTTGGAGTTAAAACACATTATTCTTTTCTTTTGTTTGTACCAGTCCACCTAGTAACAGTGTAATGTTTAATGTGGCAGATTTTAATGTTCGCGATTAACTAGTTACTGGTTTAACTGAGGCCAGCCAGGTTAAAAAGTACTTTTGTAATTATATTATTTTGAAATTACAACTTCTAATCATAAAGCCTGCACTTCGTGTCCACTCTCTTCACGTCTGTGAAATAAAATGTGTGTGTTTGGTTACCTCAACTGTCAATCAGTCAGTCTTTTTGTATAAATGAGAAGTTAAATCAACAGACTGTCAAAAGTCTACCAGAAGGGGGAAGGGAATAAAGCTGACATTGGTAAAGGTCTGAACTTTGTTGGAAAGGTTTTCTTTTGGAAAGTGATGTTAAAAAGGAGGTACTGAAAGACAGATACATCAGTTCTTTCCCTTGGCAGCTCTCCCTGTCTGCTCTTGCTCTCACACTGTTATAAAACTGTTTATCCTCGTTACATTAGGCCATCATCATTAATTTACACCTCAAGGGTCCTTCTTTCCTCTGGGCTGCAGCCACAATGAAATGCTTGTTACATTTTTGCTTGTTTAATTGTAATTTATTTTAACCGCTTGTTTTATTTTAACTGATTTTATTATGCTTTAAATTACATACATGTTGATGCAACAGATATTACAAGGCCAGGGAAATAGAAGAAAGAATAAGAAACAGTGCACTGTTGTACAAGCAGAGTGTGGACATAAAGGCAGTTTTTTTTATTTAAAAAAACAGAAACATTTGTTATTGTGAATTCCAGTACAGAAGTGAGAAATTGTTGTTCTCTCAGTTCCTGAGAGAACAACAAGGTCTGTAGCAATAATGATCTCAAGCCTTTGACTGACATTTTTATTACAATGGATTTGTGTCTCATTATGACATCTTTTAATGATAAACTCCAAAATATTGTTTCGGTCTTCAGCCCAGATTCCAAAATCAAATTTGAGGTGCATACATAGTGAAATGAGCACTCAGGTTTGTTCGGATCCATGTGCAGTTTATTAACACAAGGCAGAGTCAAACAGGCAATGGTCAGACACAGCAAACTGCAATAACACAGGCAGAGCAAATTGTAAACCAAATACCAGATACAAATCGGGGCAGACAGCAATCCAAAACAGAGTCCAATAACCAGGCAGAGTCAAGAGAGCAGGCAGAGAACAATCAATATCCAGTGAACAGTCCAGGTAATAACAGGCAAGCAATACGCTCAGAATAGTCAGCCATGGCAAAACTAGACTTCGCAGGTTCACAAGAAAGTTCATGGTTAAGGTGATATAGTGATGGTTGAGGTATATATGTGTTTGAAGTGATTATGAAATGACCACCAGCTGGAAGGGACGTGGACCTGGTACGGGGCTGATGGGAAATGGAGTTCAGTTAGTATTCAGGTGACGGTTTCTGATGGCAGTCAACAGAGGGAGCCACAGGGACTGGACTTTTAACAGAGCCCCCCCCGCGAGAGGTGCTGGTCGATCTGGGTGATCCCTATGGAAGTCTGTTATGAGCGAGGGGTCCAAGATGTCAGAGGTGGGGACCCAGGATCTTTCCTCTGGACCATATCCTTTCCAGTTGACCAGGTATTGTATTCTCCCTGCTTTGCACCTGGAATCCAGAATAGAACTGACCCTGTATGCCTCCTCGACATCCACGATGAGGGGGGGAGGCCTAGGGTTGTCAGTCCCCTCTAGGATCTCCGCTCTGCAAGGACCACCAGCGGGCTTGAGCAGAGAGACATGGAATGTGGGAGAAATGCGGTAAGTAGCAAGTAATCTTAATCGGTAAGACACAGGGGTAACTTGTGTAATATTCTGAAAGGGGCCCACATACCTGGGGTTTAACTTTTTACAGGGGAGAAAAGGAGTTTTTTGGCCTAAAGGAGTTGTTCTTCAGACCGCTCTCTGCAGGTGAGTATGAGCGATGTTCCAGTTCTCCTTATCCAGGCGTTGATGGCTGGCAGTTCTGAAGGCTTTGTTGCAGGTTTTCCCAGAGAGTTTTGGGCATACTCTGCCCAGAGGAGGAATCGACTCCAGTCCTCCTGGTTGGAGGTACAATAAGACCGAAGGAATCTTGTAAGCTCCTGGTTGAGGCGTTCCACCTGGCCATTAGATTGTGGGTGATATCCTGAAGAAAGACTTGCATTAATATTAAGAAGTTTGCAAAAGGCGGCCCATACCCGGGAGGGGAACTGTGTTCCACGATCCGAGACTATATCCTCTGGAAGCCCATAGTAGCGAAACACACCTTCACATAGTTTCTCTGCAGTCTCAAAGGCAGTAGATAACTTGGGAAGTGGGACGAGGCAATAACCTTTGGAAAAACGATCAACAACAATAAGTATTGTGGTATTGCCTTGTAACATGGGGAGATCAGTGACAAAATCAACAGCTGTGTGGGACCAGGGTCGATTGGGTATGGGCAAGGGTTGCAGGAGACCAGCTGGAGCTCAGCTCAGGACACTCAGGTGGAGCTGGTTCTTCTTGTAGTGCCTCGTTGATCTTGGTTTTAATATCCCACTGTATAGGAGAGACCACAATGCAAGAGGGAAGTATATGTTCGGACGATGGCTCTGCACGCTTTGCCTCGTGCATACAAGATAATGCATCAGCCTTAGTATTTTGAGAGCTTGGTCACTGTGAATTGAAGTCGTGTAAAGAACATGGCTGAACTGATGGAGGCCAATGCCTCCAATCCTCAAATGCAGCTTTCATGGCAAGAAGCTCTCAATTACCAACATCGTAATTCTGCTCTGTAGGGCTTAACTTGTGGGAGAAAAAAGCACATGGAAAGAGTTTTGGAGGCTCTCTGTGGTGTTTTGACCTATATCTGTGCTTGAGGCATCCACTTCAACTATGAACTATGAATCTGGGTGATGGAGGATAGGTGCTGTGGTAAACAGTCTTTTAAGCTCTTGGAAGGCTTGTATGGCAGCTTCGGACAAGACCAGGTGAGTCCCTTCTTTACCATACAGGTCAATAGTGCCACCACCGAACTAAACCCTGTAATGAAGTGGCTGTAAAAGTTAGAGAAGCCCAGAAACCTCTGCAGTTCTTTCAAGGTTTTCGGTTGAGCCCAGGATAGAATGGCACTGACTTTTTTGTTGTCCATAGCCACCCCCTCTGGACTGATAATGTAACCCAGGAATGCGATGCAGGTTTTGTGGAATTCACACTTCTCCAGTTTTGCATATAGCTGGTGGGAGGTCAGGCATTCCAACACAGTTCTGACATGCTGCACATGCTCTTCCAGACTGTTAGAGAAAATAAGAATGTCCTCAATGTTCACAATGAAAGCAAGCAGGACTGTTGGATAAACCAAAGGGCATCACCAGGTACTCATATTGCCCACTACTGGTGGAAAAGTCTTCCATTTGTCCCCTTCACGAATGCGAATCAGGTTATAGGCATTTCTGAGGCTGAGTTTAATATATATTTGGTATATATATTCTGGGAAATATATATTTCCCAGATGGTGTGTGGTTTGGGTACCGAACCAGAGAATGAGCTGGTGTTTAGCAGAGTTCTGGCTCTGATGAGGTTGTCCATGCATATGGTAAGATCAATAAACTAGTCGAGTGTTCTCCCCTCATCTCGACAGGCTAGCTCGGCTTGAAGGAGAGTACTGAGACCTCTTCAGAAAGTGACTTTGAGAGGCTCTTTGTCCCAGCTTGCTTGAGCGTCCAGCATTCTGAAGGTCAGGGCATACTCCGCTGCAGGTTTCTTTCCCTGGCATAATTGTAACAGTTGTTGCCCAGTGTCTCTGTCATCACTGGAGTGTTGTAAGACCTCTCTGAAATACTCTATAAATGCGGCAAAGGTAGGGGAAACAGAGCTGTTAGTGTTCCAAACCGCTGTTCCAAACCGCAGTCCAGGGCCTTACCGAGTAGCAGAGAGCAAACAAAGGTGATGCACTCTGATCAGTAGAATACATCATGGGCTGTTGTTCAACGAACAAGCAACACTGCATCAAAAAGCCCCTGCACTTCTCAGGTGAGCCATCATACTTGTCAGGAAATGCCAGGCGAGGACCAGGACCTGTTGCGCCAGTGTTAACAGAAGTAGTAAGTGGTGAGGCAGAAGGTGGGTTAATGTTACCTCCAGTCAGGTGTAGCGTCTGAAGGGCCCTCGCTAGTTCCTCCGTAAGAGCTGAAAGGCATTTGATCTGTTGTTGTTGTGACTCGAGTTGCATCGACTGGATATTTAGCTCTGAGCTCAGCTGAAACATGGCTGCTGGATCCTTAGGTGGTGAAGTCTTCTGTAATGAGGACTCAGGTTTGTTCAGATCCATGTGCAGTTTATTAACTCAAGGCAGAGTCAAACAGGCAATGGTCAGACACAGCAAACAGGAATAACACAGGCAGAGCAAATAAAATACCAGATACAGATACCAAATACCAGATACAGATCAGGGCAGACAGCTGTCCAAAACAGAGTGTGTTTGAAGTGATTATGAAATGGCCGCTAGCTGGAAGGGGCATGGACCAGGTACAGGGCTGATGGGAAATGGAGTTTGGTTAGTATTCAGGTGACGGTTCTCACTGGCGCCCAGCAGAGGGAGCCACAGAGACTGAACTTGTGACACATAAGACCTGCATAGGAGAACCCATTTATTTTAAAAATGGTTACTGCTTATATACAATTACTAAAAAAAACGCTAAAATTAATAGACAATTACAGTGTATGAAACACTATTAATATACAGTGTGCCACTCAAAGTAATCATGTGTAATGTAAACGTATTCAAAATAAAGTTTGTTAGGTTTTAAATGATAAAGTTTTATTATTATTAAAATTTAATTATAAAAATTATTGTTTACTATTTGGACACTATAAAGTACATTGTTTGAACTTAACTGCAAACTGAATCACGGTAATGATTATGCACAATAATGTTTTTGCAGACACTTAAAAATACTGTGAAATGTAGATCCAAATGTAGATTTTTAGAATGCACATAAGTTGCTTTTTCATCAAAGTACATTGTGTGTATGTTGCTTAAAATAGCCGTACACAGTCTGTGCACTCTGATGTAAACAATCCCCATGTGGAGATCACTGCATGCATGCCGAGCAAGAGACGCATACACACTCCAATGTACCAAATCAATCATGCCATTTATTAATTTATATTTAAATGTTTTAGGTAATTTGTTATTTAAAATAAAGTTGTTTCCAGAAGTAAAATACTGAATTGGTTTATTTTTTTAAATGTTTTTTTTCCATTCAAATTCTGTTACCTTAATTAATCACAACACGACAATGTGATACCGTCACATCCCTAGTGCATATAAAGAATTCTTAATATATCCATAAAGAAATTTTAATATGGTAGGTACATCATTTTGATTTGGACGTTTTATAAGTAGCTCACAAGGCAAAAAAATGTGGCCATTACTGCTTTATATAGGGGTTAGGGGTAGACCTTTACTTTCTTTCCATAAAAGTTTGTCAATTCACATCATACACATTCCTGTTTTTCTTTTTGTAAAAGTTTTTCTGTGATATCAGGTTGGAATAGAATATGAGCCATCCATTTTTTTACAAAACAGTGCAGACAGCTGCATGTTTAGCAATAGTTCTTATGTTAGCAATGGGTTGTTATGTGATATTCACACATACACACACATACATAACTCAACACACACATTGTTGGCAGGTATAGTGTATTCACTATTTGTGTGTATGCAGGTTGTCCAGCAGCCATAGATGGTGACCTCGACCATCAACAGAACAGTTGACCAGCAACCTTTTGAACAGTCAGTGCATGATAATCTATGCTTAGTTGCCAGGCACACTGCTACACTTCACCAACTTTATTTTATTAAGAGTGAAAATGTGAGTCTGAAACTTAATGAATAACACACTTTCTGCAACGTACTGTTTATATCAGCAGTCCTACAACCTTAAATAACTGATTTATTTTACAGTAATGTAAGAGAACAGCAGCCAATTATTATTATTATTATTAATAGTAATAGTGGAAATAGTAGTAGTATTGTATGCTGATATGATAGTCATGCATATTATGGGGCAATTGTGGCCTAATGGTCAGCAAATCGGACTTGTCAGGTCATGGGTTTGAGCCTCAGGTCCGGCAGGGATTGTAGCTTACATACAACCATAATTTCAAACAACAATAATTTTCATACAAACTATTTAGTCTTATAAGATATATAGATCCTGGCATGTACACTTGCTTAATGTTTCCAAAGTAAACAGATGATATCATAGGTCTTTTAGCATGACTAGAAAGATCAGAATAGATCAGTTTTTTTCAGAATTAATAATGAAATATACATGCTTCTAGTATCACCATAATCAGACAGATGCCAATAATTAAACACTAATAATAATAATAATATTAATAATATACTAAGAATATTTTTTAAATCTCTGCAATGGCAATAACATGATACTTAACAGTCAGCTGAAGTGCCTGTTAAATTTAGTAGTGGGGACGGCCACCAAAATATCAATTAATCAAGAACATTTGCTACATTGTGTGCATGGACTGACTGCTGAGTTTGGAACTGCCAGACAGGAGGTCTGAAGAAGACCAAAGAAGAGATTTATGGATGTAGTGGGAGAGGACATAAAGATAGTTGGTGTGAGAGAAGAAGATGCAGAGGATAGAGTTCGATGGAGGCAGATGAATCGCTGTGGTGATCACTGTAAGGGCACAGATGAAAGGAAAAGAAGTGTTCATGGTTTGACTACTCTGACACCTGATCCTCATTATCAGCTGTAATTTAGGATTATGCTCCACTAAGGGTAGTGTCTTGTTTTTCTTTTGAAGAAACACGTTATATGAAGATTTTTTCAACAAGTGTTGTGTGAGGTTCGTCCTGTGGATAATTTTCAGCAGCAATTTAGGAAGTGTGTGCCTCCTTGCCTTCACTTTACCATGGGTTGAGACACACACAATTAATGTGTTATTTTGCTGTCAGATCTCTAGGGAGCTGACTGTATACATTCTGAACAGCATCCATGAAACAGTTTGGCTCAAGCCCCTTGTGGTGGGGGCTCTGCAATTGCTGTGGCAGCCCCAGTAACAGTTAGTAATAGTAATAGAAGTGGGGTTAGGGGTAGACCTTCATGCTTGCTTTTTTAAAAGTTTGTCATAAACAAATTACCTTATATTTAAGTGTATGGATGCTGCTCTGGCCCCTCTGATGATCCAATGCATTATTATTCTTAATTGGTCAAATAACGTGGTTATTCCAGTTCAAAGGACCATCTTTTTGGGAGTTGTGTGGGATTTTTTGACAATACAGGCACATTTGTCCTCTGCTCAGGTTCTGTGTTAGGGGCAGTCACCAGTCAATCCAGTCGTTGCAGGATTGCATCTGTATATGCTTGCCACAAGATTGGGACATAGTAATAGAAGGACTCCAAACTAGAGGTACAGGGAAGAGAAATGTGGAAGCTTTGGGTCTGACCCCTGAGGGAGCAGCTTCTAAATACAGGGTCTTCTAAATACTAATATGACAATCCCAATAGAGAATAGCCCAGTTTTACCTTCAGGGCATAAGTTCATCATAAAATGCTCTCTCATAATCTGTATAATGCACTTTTACTTAAGTGAAATCCTGACAGAATCCACAGGGTTGTGTAGTACAGTGTAATCTGTAAATACGATTGCCACCATCCTGTCTACAATGCAATTACAGGGGTTGAAACTGTATTAAAAATCGTGAAATAAACTCCTTAATGAGGGGCAATGTCACTGGCTAAAATGCCCTTGACGTCCACTAGGGACCAGTCTTTAAATCATTGTCATTGTATAATGAACTACATTTACCGTAATTCTGTGCATTGACTGATTACTGTCACACATTTATTCCTTATTTCCAGCTTAACAATGTGTTTTCCCTGGTGTTTACACATTACTGATTATGTTGTTGTTTACTGACTGTCATCATGTTTGAACTTTGGTTTTGTTACCCGTTTGCAAACCTGTGTATGACATGGAAAACTTTTATATATGATTGGATATGAATGATTTTTAATTGTATTTGCAGCTGAGCAGCAGTGAAAATATCTGAAAAAATATGGACAGATAAATGTGGTAAAAATGTAGTGCACCAAATCTTTAGTGCACATAATTAGGTCATAAATCCCCACACCTGGTTTTACAAAGCCAAATCAGTTACCAAAATTATATAATGGTCTGTGGGAATTTGGCTTTGTTTGTATGTGTGTTTTTTTTTGTGTGAATATCCTGATATATGTGAATAGCCTTTCTAGCCTGCCTCACTCCTCAGGGAGCAGTTCAGGACCTTCAGCAGACATTTATTAACTTGTCAGATTAAAAGCACCAGGGAAAATACATTTTCACAAACATGATAAATATTAATATTAATCAATACTATCTTACATTTGGCAAACTGAGTTGTGAACATTACCCAGGGGTTGGGCAGTGTGGAACTACTAGGGAGAGGGGAATTAAATTTTTAAAATAATTGTATTACTATAAATATGGAAATAAAGGAAAAACTCTTTCCAAACACTTGCCTTATATGGTATGAGCACAAAAGATACAATTAAAAGATAACAATAAACAAAAAATACATTATAGCAAATAAAGAATAAATCCTCTACGTGGGGCACAATGTTCCATTACCACACCATTTTATTTCAAATAGTAAAAGACACTTTAATGACATAAAAACAAAAATTAACCAACACTTGTGATTTCAACAAATTTACAGTAAAACCAGTATTCATCATCTATTACATCATCACCAATTGTCAACGTTTTTTCATGTTCATACAAATGACTAGTCTTGCCTGACCAAAAACAATATCCAAAAGCTGACAAGTAAAATGTCTCTACAAGCCAATCATAATCACCATAGGCATAGGCAGTTAGTCACCTTTTGTAATGAGGTTTCTGCTCAGCTCATGCCCGAGAGGATTAGCATTCCAAGCGGAGCCAGGGGCCAGCTAGTCACCACCACATGAAATTACTGGCCCTTAATGACACTCTGGGGGAGCAGGAGACCCTTTATCATGAAGGACCATTCCTGTGTGCAACGCATCTTGGCTGCAGCCATATAAAGAAACTCCCCCAAGCACCCAATGGCACGCCAAAGAGGGGATTCAAACTGAGGATTCAAATTCCCCTTCCCCTTCTTTTCCAAAGCTTCTTGTTTGCTCAACGCATGGACTTTAAGTCTGGTGAAAGCCCCAGAGTTTAGGTCTTTCAGCAGATCAGATTGGTATGCCCACAACTTTGCCATGGTGTGCAGCCCAGAACCAACCTGACCCAGTGCCACATATGCCCTGCCATTAAGCCATGATGTGACCCAGAGCAGCTCAAATGGCAGAGTGTGAGTCTAGAGAGATGCTAGCAAAGATAGCTCCAAAATGTCTCATTATTGGGAGGCATCTCCACATACCCAGTCTCACTTGCTCCCTCTACATTCACATAATTTGTCTGCAAAAGCAAATAAGCGAGCATAAGCAAGAGTAAGGCTTCTTTTAACACTCCACATCACAGCCTGCCATGAGCCATTACAAGAGAGGCCTGAAAAGTTCACAACCTAAATATGCAAATATGAGCCTTTATATGCAGATAGGCAGGCAGGCTAAAGAAGCTCATCCACATTCTCAGCCTCCTCAGCAACATCCTGCATCTCCTGGCTTGCTGGCAAATGGAACAAGAGATCAGAGGATACAGATGAGTGATCTCTCGACCCAGAGAGAGACCCAGAAACTACACTTCTCCTCAGCAGTAAAGTGAGAAACTAACCCTTTTGAGCTCCTCCAATAAGTTGCCCCAGGGGGTCACTCAAGTAGACAGCAAGACAGTAGCTAAATCTGTTTGGTATGAAGGTCATGCAACACAAAATTAATAATAGAAAATGATTCATTAAAAAACTTCAGGACTTTTTTTTCAAGGTTTCAGTCTGTCACATTCCATAAAGGCTTGAAAACTTATTTTTTAAGCTTCTCTTTAGGGCAATTAACACTAACTTATGGATTATTGCCTGTAATTAAACATTAAACACAAAAGGGCAGTGAAGAAGTCTCCACTGTAAAGGTGTAAAGGTCTCCACTGTAATGGCAGTGACAACAGCTAGTGGTTCTCCCAACAGCCAGTGAAAAGCTTTTCAAACATTTTCAAATGTATCAAACCATGTCCATCCTCCTTTTTAGGGAGATACAACACACTTGTATGCACGCTTTAAAAGTTTACGAATCCTGACCAGAGATTTTGAAACTGTGGGTCTGTCCTATGGAGAAGCTAGTTCTTAAGCTCTGGTTTCTCAACTGAGGTTGTAGAGACCATTCTGATTTCCCTGCCCTGTTGGTTCAGTATCATAGTTTCTTTAAGAGTGCCTCTCTCCAGGGTTATTCCTAGCTAACCTCAAGGTTTTCATTTCCACTTTGTCTGCTACTTACAAACCCATCACTGGAGCCTGTATTGGGAGTCATCCTTTGCTGCAAGATGGCTGGCGCTTCAAAAGTTTCTGACTTTTAAGGTGGTTCTATATTAGCTCATACATAGCTTAAACAGAAAGCATAGGGGATATACATGCTTTATCAGTAGATGCTTGTTTGGATATGCCCCTGGCTTTGTTAAAGCCATTTTGCACCCTACACCAAACTATATCCCCATGGTGCCCACTGCGTCTGGTTACCTGGTGGTACTTCAAGACTTCTGTCCTCCACCATTTAAGTCACCAGAGCATGAGAAGTTTTGCTTACTGTGTCCATTTAGAGCTTTTTATTTGCTATGGGGGCCACAATCGGGCCTGGACTGGGTAAGGAATGCAATTGCCTTCGCCTATGAGGCACATAATTAAGCTTTGCTTCCAGGACTCAGGGTTCATTCTACCAGGGCACACAATGTCCGGGTTGGTATTCTCATTCCGATTATTGTTATAAAACACAGCATCAAGTGTAGCTTTTATTTGAGAATGCCACAAGAATAAGCATCTGCAAGTACTTGTCAGCGTTTCAGTACCCTCAGATGTTTTGTCTAAACAAAACATCTGTGTTTTCCAAACACTGCCCGCTCTAAACCAGCTTTATTATTGTCAACAACTCAAGCATTCATCATATTAATATGAGAGCCAATTTTATCACTTGGCTCACCTTTGCTTTAAAACTGCTGTCTTTTGCAGTCCCAGTGCTTTGAGCTCAGTCCTGATTGCTCACCTAGTCACAGCTGATTTTACCTCGCTATGTTCTCATTGGCTATTCAAAAATGTTCAGCTACATCATTGTTTTTCTGTTTGTCAGGCAAAGCATGCATCTACCACAAGCTCTACCACAGCCAAAACATTTGTCAAATTTAGCGCATCGTCTATATCAAAGTCATTATGAATTTTCATGTAAACTGAGCATCTGATAGACACAACATCAGATGCTAAGGGGCCACACCCATAGGTTCTGGATGAACTACAGAGAACCAGAGGGGACATTGCACAGTCTATTGAGAAGCGAAGAGGTCCACTTCGGCTTGCCCATAAATCCTCCAAATTTGTTTTACCCCATTGGGGTGAAGTCTCCATTCCCCGGGCCTCGGCCCTTGCCTTGACAGAATGTCTGCTCCCACTTTGCATCTACCAGGGATATAACCTGCTCTCAGTGAACAAAGCTTCCCTGGGACCAAACCAGGATCTTGTGTGCCCATACCCATAATGAAACTTGGGCAGGGAAGAACACACGCCCTGAAATGCTCGCTTGAGGCCCTTGTCTTTGCCTTTGGCATTCTAACTTAAATGTTATCCCTGCACTAAAACAAGAAAGACAAACAATGGACACACAATTCCACAGAATTGTTGTCATCTGTGACCCCGTAATCAGTGATTTGACACACCTGTTCAGAGTGCATAAATGCTAGTAGTGTTCCCATAGTGTTTTGACACAGCTCGTGTTCCTGAAAGGGAAGTGAGGTTTCTCTGCATTCCACAAAAACTGATGCTGTTTCTCCTACATTACACAAAAGCACCTTAAGCATTACTTATTGACATCTTGTTGCAATAAATAATAAAATCTGCTGGTTTAAACAAAATGATATTTGCTACTTTGCAATCAAAGCTATTTTATTTCAGCTAGGACCACATACTCTTTTGTAATAAGCAAAGCATAATTATTTGGACACAGCTAAGAAAGGAATGTTTACAAAAAAACAATGAATTAAAATCACTAGGATGACTACCCAACAATATATGTTCTATGCAATACATCAGCCAAAACATTAGTAATTGTTAAATTGATTTCGTATTGCATGGTATGCTACTTCTAACCACATTTTCCAAATCATTCTAACAGCCGTTGGTGCCAGTTCCTAAAGGATGTAAAACATTTACAACATCCAACCATTATAGCATAAAGAAAGTCACATGATTGCCACAAGGTAACTACCTAATGCAAAAATGTTACTTGCCAAATTAACTGCAAAGGCCAAATTACTAGTAGATATTTGTTTTGATTCAGACATCTTGTGTTTTGTCCTAAATTTTTAACTTTAGTTTTTAGCTGTTATGTGACTTATGTCTATGTTACACATCTTATTAAAAGGCATCTTATTTCTTTATGCGCCTAAACACAATACACTCTATAGTAAAGCTGCTTTTATTCATGGCAACTATCTCTTTTTTTGGCATATTGTACAGCTTAATTTACTGACCCAGTGGGAGTTACAGAGTAGAAATGCATTTTTTTTTCTTAACAAGAAAAAACATTGGTTCAGCTTGCAATGATATCTGAGTTGGGGAAATGGGTTTCACCTCTGGCATGGAGAGCACTACCCACCTATACATCACCCGATTACTTGCCCCGGTCTTAGTCATTAGCAAGTGAATTAACAACAATACGGCATGCTATTAATCACACTGACAAAAGTGTTAGCCTGCCACTGAACTGCTGCTGCATGGGGATTTCAGCTGAAGAGTGGGATTTCAGAGAGAGTGAGA
Source organism: Yasuhikotakia modesta (assembly GCA_036877545.1). Classification (NCBI taxonomy): domain Eukaryota; kingdom Metazoa; phylum Chordata; class Actinopteri; order Cypriniformes; family Botiidae; genus Yasuhikotakia; species Yasuhikotakia modesta. The sequence continues at coordinate 78,930 of JBAJNP010000474.1, forward strand.
GAGAGCAAAAGAAAGATGAAGTGGGCTAGTGGTTGAGGGGGCTGTTACTTACAAAACATCAGCAGAAGAAACAGAGAAAAGACTAAAAAATGTTTTTAAAAAAAGGGTGAGGCATGCATTATTTAGGTTTTGCTATATGGCTAATTTACTAATTGTTTTAATTTCATCTTTCATATGCATATCATTTGTGTCTTTTCCTACTATTCATACAAACTCAAAATTTACAAATATTGAAAACTGAAATGTTAATTTCCATGGCCAAGACACAATATTAAGACAATAATAATTAATATTAAGGTAATAAGACAAGACCATATTCTGACAGTGTTATAAAATGCTAGCCTTCTTTAGTGATCTTTTCTTGTGTGTGGACTCGGGCGAGTGAATAAAGTGAATTAGCCAAGGTCATTCAATAAGTCAGCTGCAACATTGAGCCACCTAATCACACAGCTTTGCCTCACTGACCCAGCAGGCAAGAGCTAAAGGAACCTAGACTGAAGATTCAATAGAGAAGATGATTATAAGCATGGGCTGGTATGCAACGACAAATCTTTTTTGATGAAAAGAAAAACAAAAACATTTTTTTGAATGTTTTTATGAAATGAAAATTATTTCCAAGAGTACAAGTTTTGGCTCTCAATGAAGGCTTCATATGACTTTATACTGTTTTTTTGTGATATGCAGTTTTCTCAATGCATGGAATAAACAAATGAACAACTTGTGCCAAAATAAACTGCCAAAATGTGCAGTTCACATAACACAGCATTTTATCCCACAATACAATTTTTTAGTATTCCATTATGATCATAGCCACAGTCATATCAGGACATTCATAAATCAGCTCATAAAGAGAGAAATGACCACTACATGGAAAGGTGACTAAAAGACAAACTGCAGGTTATGCATGCTCCTATTTTTTTAGACGAGAAATTAAATTTTATTTATAAAGTGCTTTTTACAATGTTCCATTTATTCAAAGCAACTTTACACATATATACTTTACACTGAGATATATTTAAAAATCAAATAAATTATAAATAAATTATTAGAAATTCTACACAATACATGGCATTATTGCAAATATTAGGTGCTATTCTCTTTGGACAAGAATATTAAGGATTTGCAATAACACCATGGCATGAGAAATAGGAGTGTTCTTTAGTATGCTAGGCTAAAGAAACTTAATTAGACATACCCATAATTAGTATTAAATATTAAACTTCAGCAAATAATTTGTCCTGCATCACTTTGCCACCCTGTGTGCTGTGACTTTAGGCAAACCTTTCACCCGCCTTACAATAAACACACAAAATATTCTATATATTTAGTGTTAAGTTGGTACTTAAGGTGAAATAATAGTATCAGAGGGAAATATAAAAGTAAATTTGATTTTTAATCAGTAATGAAGGCCATTTAGTCCCCCCAGAGGATGAATAACACAGCTCATCACACATCACACAATGAGGAATATAAACCTATTCCCACTGAATGCTCACGATTTTAATTGCAAGAGTAAACATTTAACACTGCACTGTAGTGATGATCCAACATACCAGGGTATTTGATTATATGTAAACATTGTAAGTTATTTACAATGATTCACATACACACACAATGTCCACCTTTCACAGCCTGTTTTCTATAAATATATGTAATAGCTTAGCCTCTGCTCAGCATCTGTGATTTACTTCTACATCTGTGAAACCTACATCACTATCTCTAATATGTATATTATATTATTAACACAAATTATTTAATTATTTTATTAATAATTATTTAATTAATTAATTACACATATTATACATATACTGTACTATACAAGATATTACATTACAAAACATACATACTGTGAGTCTGTGTAATATTTAGATTAAAATAAAAATCTCACCTTAAACAGAAATTTCATCTTTTTGCTTTAATGACTGGTATGGACAAAACCTAATGATCCATGTTATCCCAGCATAATAGAGCAGTCAAAGGAGTATTTGGTTCTGTTTAGTAAGCTAAACAGAAGCAGAGAAATCTGACTGTTCGTACAAATTAGTTAACATGGTCAATATCACAAATGCTTGCATTGAATTGTAACCAAGAAAGAGTGCAGAACCTCACATCTCATTCATTATGTATCAATAAGTTTACTGTTGAAATCCCAATTTCAAGTTTTTCAGAATAGTTTTTCATTGTGGTCTCACACCTTTATTTTCCACTGTATATTAAAACCAAACATCTTCATTTACCTGTCTAATTTAAAGCTATTTCAAAATCAGAGACCAGGGCAACTAGTATAGTTTCTTTATAATGTATTCCACTAAATGCCTAATGATTTAACTTATTCCTTCACTTAAATAACATTCACAAGAGCATATGACTTTATTAGTAGCAAAGGGCTGGTTTTCGCTTACATATAAATAACTAACTGTCACAGAGCTATGTTTGATATAAATAGGTGGTTAAGGTGAGGAGTTGAAGAACGAAAGGCAATTTTCCCCTTTAAAGCATCTGTGAATTGCAGCGAATTTCAGATAATTGGCTGGTAGTTAGAGGGGTCATCAGGTCGATTTGGGAACAAATGGCACCTTTTAATGGAGGTCGTCTGCTTCGTAATCTGAGCTGACCCCTGCTTTGTCTCTGTTATCTCTGCCTCTGCTTACCGTGTGACATCCTAAATAAGGTGTTCCTCTCCAGGGACAAACCGGCACAGAGCAACTATTTGTAATGTGATCGACTGTGGTGCTTAGAGCTCTTTGCAGGGCTCTGTGGTATCTTAGCAAATGTTTGGTTTCAATGGCCAGACTAGACATCTTATGTTGGAAGCATGGGAGTTTAGTATATATGTATACTAAATAAATATTAATTCAGTCTTCTGAGATTTGGCATGCAAAAAAGTAAATGATGGCCAAAAACTCAATGACACTTTGCCACACAGTGAACTTGGCACACACAACCAAAGCTATTAAACTGCTGCCAGAGGCATCAACAGTCTTGCACCTACATCTGGATTTCATAGACGCTGACTCTGCTCCAGTTTGCAATCTGTTTTTAACCAAAAGTGATTCTCTGCATAATCATGTTACAATCTGTGTTACCCCACATGTAAAGTATGATAGCTTAGTTTTAAATACATTTTTAAAAATGTTAAATTGGCTCATGTAGCCTGACATTTGATTTAAATGAAGTTTACTATTTGTTAAACAAATAAAGAAATGATCCACATGACATCAGTAAATACACTATTTGAGATAGAGCCATCAAGGACTTTTAACAATACTTTAACACAACATATTGTGCAGAATTATTATTTCATTTAAATAGTATTTTTTTGTTCATTAATGTTTGGCATTATTTATTTTGTTGTAAAGCTGCTTTGAAGCAATGTAACATAATGTAACAAAAGCACTATACAAATAAAACAATTGAATTAGGTCAGACAAGACAGACAAACATTTGGGGCATTTATACACAATTTAACAAATTATTTTAACTTTTGGCCAACAATTGTTGCATTTGTAATTGTACCCACAATAACAATCCATGTTGCCAATTATTTCCTCAAAAATCACAACGCAAGGAAAAACACCACACAAAGGAAGAATAAGGAGGGCAATACAAATTTGTGCGGGGTAGTAAGGGTAAACAGACTGGAAAGGGAGTTTTTTTATGTGGTATCACTAGAGACTTTCAACTGTGGCTTTCTATGTCTATGTGACAGTGTAGAGAGAGAGAAGGAAAAACAGCATATATGATAATAAAAAGAGAAGGAGATCAAAGGCTATGTATGAGTTTGCTACTTCCCCTCAGATAATGTGTGACACAATTAGACAAACTTGACAATTTCTATTACGCCTGATCAAATATTTATTATGTTTTGGAGATGATGTCATACCCCCAGCTCTCACCCGTCTCATTTGCATAACAAATAGGAGAGACACTTAACAAATAAATTAAATAGGGAGTAATGAGAGGGCGAAGAAGTGAACTAGTGAGACCAAGAAAAAGCAAAAGAACATGAAGGTGTCAGCATTAAAGCCAGGCTGCCTACATTTGATTTGCAAATCTGCAGCCTCTGTCATCAATTCAGGTGCAGGGCAGAGCCATCACCATGATGAGAGGGTAGAAGCAAAAGACAGCTCCCCGATGTTACCTTACAGCACTATTAATCATCCTGCAGTGAAAGAAATGCAGCCAAATTGGGCTCATCAGTCTCTATATTAAACAGGAACCAAGGTACAAGGACAGGAGGAAAGGTGGGGGTGTATTGGACAAGCAGTGGAAATGGACTAAAAGAATGGCTTTTATTTTATCACCCTCTTCTTTCATTTTTATATTTATTATAGATTTTGCTTGTTATTTTGCTTCAGAAATCTGGTTTTGAACTCCATATGATGTATGGGTACACAATTTTGACCATTTCAGTGTGGGTAATTATTTTGTTGGAATAATTTTTTTCAAAAATGTTGTTGGACCCATGTTATAGTATAAAGATAACTATTATGCATGTATATCTATGCATCTCTAGATATACATGCTATTGTGCAGTGTTGAAAATGTACCCACAAACAACATGAATGTTGCTGTTTTACTGTTTAAACCTATGGATTGTGGTAAATGCTGCCTTCATAGCATCACCCTAGTTATACACATCTACCCTGGACGTAAAGGGAAAAAAACAGAATGAGTGGAGGGAAAGGAGAAAAGACATAACAAGACTATTAAGAATGACTATCTTAAATAAGATTTTTAACAGGCCAACATGACACAATATGAATATCCTCCAAAACATTTGACATGCCGCAACAGACATAAACACAGTAAACGTGGAAGGAACAGACAGAAAACAGGGCAAGGAAAAAGCTTGCCTCTTAAATATTGAATAAACAAAAAAAATTAAATAATTTTGAACAACAAAACACTATATTTTACTTTAAATAAAATAAAATACAAAAAAATTCATACTGTGCAATACTGTTGAAATAAAATGAGATAAACTCTACTGAAGATCCAAACTGACTGTGTTTGAGACCGTAATAAGGGTCTGTGAGCCTTAATAACTTGTGTTTATTAACTCCTGATAAACATAAATGCATTAAAACCATGATCACAACACATTTTATCCCTATACACACTCACTTCAAACTGTTCTATATATCCATATCCCTTGTCTAGTTTTGAACCAAACCTCCTGAACCAAAATTCAGTGTTAAAATGAACTTACCAAACGCAGACATGGCCATATAATTGTGTTTGACTGCTCTTACAGTTCTCAAAAGGAAAAACTCTGTTTACCAATTAACAAGTAGAGTCGCAAACAGTTTCTGTCTCACAAACACACAGATTTATAAGCTGGTGGAGAGGCTATCTATTGGGCTGATGCTGCTAACGTGAAGGAATGCAAGGAAGATAGCAGAGGTGCAAGAACTCAATGAGCTAAAGGAAAGGACACTTCAGAGGTCAAGCACAGAGAGAGAAGACATTTATAATGACACAACGGCAAATGTGAAAATTAGCACTAAAGATTTACCATTAACTGCCCCTAACTAACTTTGATTTAAAACCTTAATGTAATTCCATTGCTAAATTTAAAGTTTTGAAATATGCAAACTGAACAATGTTGATTCCAAAGGCATTTATATTTTAGTTTAATGTGAGACATTTTAAATGTATTTTTTTGGATTATGTTAAAATAAAAATAAGATGTGTGTGGCTGAATCAGTTTCTCTGTCCCCATACACCTTTCTGGTCTGGCACACATGGAGTGGCTTTGTAAGAGATCCAAGCATAGGCAGCATTCCTTTGATAGGATGATACAGGGACTAAAGCTCTTCCATATGACACTTTTCACATGGCTGCTGTGTTAAGTTCCCTTCTATCTATATATATGTATGTGTATGTGTGTGTGTGTGTGTGTGTGTGTGTGTGTGTGTGTGTGTGTGTGTGTGTGTGTGTGAGAGAGAGAGAGAGAGAGAGAGAGAGAGAGAGAGAGAAAGAAAGAGAGAGTCAGTCTGTGATGATAGGGGCCAGGTGGCCTAGTTATCTTCTAGAATAGAAGGTTATCCTAGGTAGCTTCTGAGAAATGGCTCTGAAACAACCACAGTCATAACTCAAGACTTTCATTAGTAATCTGTTAGCTCATTTGAGATGCACCTCACAGGGAGCAATCAGAGGAGGACTTAAATTATTTAATTTATTTCTCCTTGCTTATAGGTTCAGTCAGCCATTAAAAAGTGACATGTTTTTAGTTATGGTTACCCATAACTGAAATGTGAATTCTGCATTTAACCCATCCTTCGTGAAGAGTGAACATGCACAGCCAGAGCAGTGGGCAGCTATCACTGCAGTGCCCAGAAAGCAAGTGGCGGTTAGGTGCATTGCAAACTTGATTGTATCTTAAATAAAACTGGACTTAGATAAATGTGATAAAGTTAAAATATATAATAAAGTTCATATTGAAATGTGAACTTTATTATATAAAAAAAGTTTCAGTTTGTGATATTGTTGCGATATCTTCAGAAACTGTAATGGTGACATCTGGCCAAGTGTATTTGGTAAATCTGTTTAGAAATTGTATTTGGTTAAACTAGTGGCACACAAATTGCATACCTTTGAAACACATGGACACAAATAGAGGGTGTTTCAGTAACATAAATAAATCAGTAAATGTGACTAAAGTTACTTCATTGATCAATATTAATAACATGTTTAATTACTGTTTAATTTGTTTAAGCCATATACAATTTTCACCTTTGTTGTCTTCCACATTATTCTAATATGCCTTGGCCTCCTGAGTGGGGCGAACACCCCCTTTCCCGGTTCTTTTTTCAAGCACTGTACTGCAGTCTAATCCTTGTCTAATTCCTGGATCTAATTGGGTTTTCAAAGGCAGGGATCAGTGATGTTGCCTGGTCCCGTACACAGCAACTGAGGACCAGGGCTTTGCCCGACCCTGGCCATCCGCTCCATGGGAACAAAGGAGTCCCTGTTTGTGGACCCATCATGCTCAAAAGACTTAGGGAAATTTTTCTCATTTTTGAACAGCTAATATCTTGCAAAAGTTGTCTAATCTCTTGATCAGACTCAGACTATATCCCTAAGGTGCCTGCTGTGGCTGGTCACCCAGTGGTACAAACTTTCTGTCTTCTGCCGTTTGAGCTACCAGAACAGGAAAAGCTTCATTTACTGGAAAAGTTTCCATTTAGTGCTTTAAGGATTTATGTCCACTGCTCAGGTCATTGACGTAAGACCTCTCAGCTGTTAGTCTGTTTTGGTGACTGCAACCGAGGTAATGCAGTCACGCCTCGCTCACTGGATCACAGATGCTATTACCCTGGCCTAGGAAACCTGTGACTTAGAGTCACCTTTGGGCATTAGAACCCATTTTATCATGGAGTATAGCTTTATTTGAGGCTCTGTCTAGGAAAGCATCTTTAAATGACATTTGTACTGTGGGAGGCTTGTCCTCTTCACACACATTTATTATATTTTACAGTTTAGACTTGAATTCAACACTAGGCGCTTAGATCCTCCTGTGTGGACAAGTCTAAGTCTGCTCCTGATGTTCTTTGTGCCAATGATCATGATGAAAGGAATCAGATTAGAATCAATCAGATCAATGGACTCAAAAGTTATCATTTCAAAAGTGGTCTGATCTATGTTCTCCACATTTAAAGAATCTATGTAGCACATATTTATATAATCCCATTCATATTCACTGTTTCTATGCTTTACACATAAAAAACAATTAATTTAGAAAAAGAAAATGAGACATTGAGATCTATTTACAGGGGATACAGAAACTGAAAGAGTTTACTAAGGTCTTAATTCGCTTCTTTGAGACACATTTGAGATCTCTTTTGTGACCTTTCTTTCCTGTGGGTTTTTTACTTCTTTACATTCTCATTTTAACCATCCACACTGCTGCCCACCACTTCGCATCCCCAGCTCTCTCCCTCCCAATGGATACAGATGTGCCAGAGCTGGTGAGTTGTTAGCCGGGTGCCTTGGCACAGAGCGAGAGCTACAAAGAGCGTCTGATTGGAAGCAGCGGGTGAGGACCTTTAACGAGAGCCACTGAATAGGAGACAGCAGTGGCCTTGACTGCCTCCTCTCTACTCACTTCTTCACACACCCAGCTGTCTCTCTCCATCAAAATCCATACGCAACAGGCATCCATCTTTTGGCCAGCTTCACTCTGGAAACACACACATATCCCCAAGTTCTGCTCTTAACAAATTTATTACACACTCACACATTCTGAACCTTGGCTTTAAGTACAAGGACATTAAAAGCAGCAGGATCTCTTTCTGGTATTTAGCCACTTCTAATTCCAAATTAAAATGTAGTGTTTAGAAGAAGAATAAGCCAACAGGTTTTAGATGTATGTCCATTTACTGCTTTGTCAACTTTAATATGGAGCAAAAGCAATGAAACAAGGGAACAACATTCTGGCTGTCCAGTTAGGTGCCATGACACATATTTCACTGACATTTTGTACTTCTGGCACCAAAGCCTTTAAGCAAAATGACCTTTGGTATTGATCCAGACCCTCTGCATTCATTGAAGCCTCACGCTGGGCGGAGAGGCTGATTTCCATCAGAGCTGGAGGAGAAAAGGTGAATATGGAGGTAAGAACAGCAATGGAATAAAAACCCTCTGAAAAAAACTGCAGCATTCTCAGAATTTGAGAGGTATACCTTTTATATATCTTTAGAGGTATACTTTAATTATGTTTCCACAACACACATGATCTGGAATTATTTTAATGCTACACATTGTAGCACATTGTATAAATTTTGTAAAATTAGAAGATAGTTGTGATCCCACAACAATTATTATAATGTAATTATATTGCTCTTACAATGATAAAAACTAAAAAAAAAAATCTCAGATTATTATATAAACTAAAACTAACATTTGATATATTAATCTGTGTTTTAGGAAATAAAAACCCTACTTGTTTATTGTTTATGATGTCTGTTGAAACAATAAATAAATATCTAAATAAAAATACTAGGGTAATACAAAGGTAATAAATTTAATACTATCTATAGAAAATAATAATATGGTTGCTTAATAGTACATTTTAGTACAGTAGTACTTTTTAAAGGTTGCTATATAAACACATTTTGAAGTATTATTTTAACATTTTAATAACAGCTGACTTAAATTGACTTAAATACAACAGCATCTAAACTGAAAAATTGTCTAGACATAAACTCAATACAATGAATAATAATTATCTAATAAAAATAGCAAAAAGGCAAAACAGGAAATCTGATGACACAATGAGCTGGCCAAATAGTGATTTAAATGCAGCATTATTCTGCTCACCTCTGGTAATAATAATTTGCTATTTTATTAATAGCAGCAAAATGTCTTTACTTGGGAATGTGGCATGTATTGCCAGGCATACTGTTTCCTTTGCCTCATGCTTTGGGCCAGGAATAAACATTCTGCCACCTTAGTGATGCTTTATAAAAGTATTCTAGCTATTTTTACTTGCATCATGGTAATGTATTACAACCCAGTCTGCAAAGCCATTCTGTTCAGGCCATCTCTCTCTCTCTCTCTCTCTAGATAGCTCTCTTAATTCATGTTAAAAATAAAGACTGGTATTTTGCTAACACTGCTTAGCATGTTAATTGCTAATGCTGATAAATTACTTTGATGACTGGGCATTAATGAGCAGCTCCTGGGTGTCGAAAGCATAACAAACAATTTAAGATTGGCACTTGAGTGTCTATGCACAAAATTACAGACGCGCAAAGATCAATGTCCATCAAACAGCAGACGAGTCTTTTAAAAGCACTATTAGGCACTCCCCATTTAGCTGTAAGTAAGACTTGTTAATTGCCACAGCAGGCAATTGCCATAGATCCACACATTACTCTAGGCTCAAACAGTAATAGACAGGAGCACCAAACACTCATAAAAAGTTAACTATACTTACAATAAAGATTTAATAAATTAAAATAAAGTCATATTTCTTTGAATGTATACAGACACAGAGACTCTTTCTGTTCCTCTGTATTATATTGTTTAAGATGTATTGACCTAAGTAACAAGGCACACAGTTTAATAATTTAATTACTCAACCCAGAAATCCATAACAAAAAAAAACCTGGTATCAAAATGTATTTCACATTTACTTTACTTCTTGAATGCACATGTGCCCAACTTAAGAGCATTAGAGCATTGTGTGTTTTTTATTCCCAGGGAAGCAGATTTGTTTAAATGCACTGTTAACACTTTGAATAAAAGTGTCTGCCAATGCATAAGTGTAATAAAATATTATATCGTTTTTAAACAGATCTGGATTAATGTGGAATCTGTGATATCATTTCCAGCTTTATAGCTTGTTGTCAACAAAATTGCCCCATATGTAAATAAAAAAGTCAGGATTACAGTAAGACAACCATCGTTACCCCACAAAAAGATATAATTTTCAAATTTTTATGTTTTAAAAATTTGAAATTAAATACAAAACAAAGTGTCACACCATTGATCCATACAGTATGTTGGTATTCTATGCATTTTTAAAGGCAGGAAGGGAAAGGGACATACCAACTGACACTGAATGCTACAATCAAGGGGTCAGTTATTGACCACCTCTCCAGGACTTCAATAATGGTGTTGACTCCTATTGGCTCCCACTAATTGTATTTAAGTGCCGGGTAATTTACACTCTATTGTTGTTCTAACTCAATTAGAACTGTACAATTTCCACCTTTACTGTGGTACATTCAAGATAATGTCTAAACTATATAAATATCAGTTTCACAGCAAACATATAATTTTCTTTTCTAGCTCCCACTAAAAGTAAACAAATCATTTTTTAATCAAAATTGACAGGATTCTGGATTTGACTTTTTTCATTAATATTTTCCACAAAAGATTTAGCCTTTTGTGAGTGACTGCATATAAACTGCTATTTTCTCCACGTTTTAGAATATTAGGGGGGTGACCACACCCCTCATTACTCACCTGTTTCCCGTTTAGGTCATCAAGGACCTGATGATCTAATCAAGGTGTTATTTTGCTTAGCAGACTGTCTGAGTGGTTCCTTGTGTTTTTCCCATTTCTTGGATTTCTCTTTTTGCTGCCTGCACCGACCCAGGCCTGTATTTTGAATCGCTCTCTTGTCTGCTGCCTGCTCCGACCTTTTCTGTTTATGATCTTCCTTGCCTGCTCTATTCCTGTTTCCTGGTGTCTGACCTTTGCATTGAATGACAATTCCCCAAGCCTTTACAGGTAGTGTATTAGTGTGGTATAATTAAACAGGTAGTCAGGGTTATTTACTTAATTTGTTCTGTTGAAAGCTAAACTTAAACTACTTTTAATTTAAAATGCACTTGCCAGGAGCATTCATAAACCAAAATGCAGAAGGAGATTTGGAAACAATAAGGCACTTTTTCTATGCTGGCTGAACAAACACAGATCCCTGTTTCCCATTTTACTTTTTCTTTGAATTCCTATACAGACACAAAAGGTATTAGGGTATTACTCAGTGATGTTTTTAGAAGTGTACAATAGTGGAAAATTAAGTGGTGTGGGTTCTGAAATGCTGGTAAAGCTGCACATGGCAGCCATTAGCACAAGACCCTCTGTATTGAGACGACCCGAGACCTGTCTGTGTGTGTGGTGTGTGGACCCTGTGTCAAGAGGTCTATGGGGGCACCCTTTTCACACACTATTCTATCCCTGAGGATGACAGCCTAAATGCTTAGAATATGTTGGTATTATTATGGTATAATTTTAGACAGTTTAAAATGGGATAACAGAAATTTAATTTAAAAAAAATACTTCTACCAGTACTAGTAAAATGTTGCTTTTACTTAAAATTTAAATTATTATATACTGTACCTTCATTTTGAAAAAAATCACAAAATATCAAACCAGAAGCCTTTTATCAACTCTTTATGGCTAAGGAAGTGCCTTACCTTTATGTAAAAAAAAATACTTTAAACAAACTTTAACATTCAACATTGGTTTAGCTGGTCTATGTCAGCCTCACAAAGGTGATGCTTGGTTGGGAGACGTTTCAGAAAGGTGTTTCAGAAAGGTGGTTTAACCAAATCTAAATTTAAATTTCAACTCTGAGTTGACTTACTCTGAGTTTGGAAATTGAGTTGGTTCAGTCAACTCTAATTAGGTTGACTCTGAGTTACAGCTTGCACCACGACTATAAAAGCCATTATGCATATACACAGCATATACATATACACATTTTACACAAATATTACAAGTCACTATGGCAACAGCACCCGGGGAAAAAAGGCAGCGCCTATTTGCACTAAAATGCTATTTACAGTGCTATTTATTAAGTGTTAATAGAAGGTAGATGTTATTTATACTGCTTTAAATTTATATGTAAATATGTTTAAATACAGGTCCTTTTCAGAAAATTAGCATATTGTGATAAAGTTCATTATTTTCTGTAATGTACTGATAAACATTAGACTTTCATATATTTTAGATTCATT